>JAANDG010000307.1:0-170161 GCA_036852015.1 Pelodera strongyloides
GCAGAGAATTAGGTTGGGTTCAAAACTGACGCGGTCGATGCCAAGGCTCTATCGAGGCTTATCGAGGCTTCCGTCCTACCTCAAACCAGGGTCGGCGCGCAGCCAAAACTGACGCGGTCGATGCACAAGCTCTATCGCCCTTGGGTTGCAAGCACTTGCCCCCTCGATAGGAGCCGGTGCAACGACCTCGATAAGGTTCTCCTGAGAGGAAACTTCAAAACTACACTCACACAAAATTGCTTCTTTCCTATTTTTTTTTTATTTTTTTCTTTTCTAGTGTTTTAATGATTGTACCAATGCAAGCGCCCGCACACACGCGGCATTCCGGGCCCGGCCCGGAATGCCGCGTGTGTGCGGGCGCTGCCCTTCGGGCAGCGCAATATGATAAAATGTAATGATCGTTCGAGCAAAAGTGTTGTATCTTTTTATTGAATGTCATTGTGTTCTTCACCGTGTTATGCACTATCACTGTTTTATGCACCGCTAAATTGCTCGCTCACACTGTCACTGTATTGCTCGCTCACACGCGGCATTCCGGGCCCGGCCCGGAATGCCGCGTGTGAGCGAGCGCTGCCCTTCGGGCAGCTTTATGTTATCACTGTTCACGCTTCTTCTCTTTTATCTGCTTTCAAAATTTCAGCTTCGCACAATGTTAAATATGTTTGACTTGCATACCCTGTGCAGTGACCAGGATACTCTTCTGGAGAAGCTTCAACTATGGGGTTTAATTCCAAATCCTGGGGCATACCTCTGTCATCGTTGCTCGACGCCCCTTTCCCTGCAGAACAACTCACGCGAACGGGACGGCCTGATTTGGAGATGCAATGGTTACGTTATTAACGGCAAGAGGAAACGAGTGAAGTGTAATACTACTATCTTTTCGAAAATCTACATTTTTCGAAAAATCTCACATGTCCATTCTTCAAGTTCTGGCCTTTACGCATCTCTGGACCGAAGGGTGCGCACTTGTATTTATCCAAAAACAAGTGCGCATTGCATCTGAAGCCGCTGTTAACTGGTCTAGTTATTGCCGCGAAGTGGTCCTCTGTCATTTCATTGAGAAAAAACAACGCCTAGGAGGAATTGGTGTTACCGTCGAAATTGATGAAAGTAAATTCGGCAAGCGAAAATATCACCGGGGTCATGCTGTGGAAGGAACTTGGGTGTTCGGGGGATATGAACGCGGCACGGGCCGCGTATTCATGGTCACGGTGGATAATAGAGGCGCAGACACTCTTCTACCGATTATTCAAGATTGGATACGCCTGGTACAACCATCATTTCTGACTATTGGCGATCCTACGACTGTCTATCATCTCATGGTTTCCAGCACCTCAAGGTTAACCATTCCATCAATTTTAAAGATCCAGTGACAGGGGCGCACACTAATTCAATAGAATCCAGTTGGAGAGCCGCAAAAGCTACCATGAGCTCTTCGGGAAGGAGAAAGGCTCACATACCTGGCAACCTGGCAAAGTATATGTTTTACAAACGTTGCGGTGAGCTCAATCTCGACCGCACCGTCGAATTCCTACGCCTCGCTGGCGAACTTTATAACCCTCTTATTTGCCGTGATGATTCGAGTGACGACTCCGACGCGACCGACGACGACGATGACATCACTTTTGCTGCTTGAATACCCCCCCACCCACTAAGTGCGTCTATTGCTTAATTTTTTGTTGTGCTCCATTGTAATTAGTGCTAGTTTTGTATTGTCTGCCCACAATGTGTGTTTTCCACCGCAGCTTTGTACTAATTTGGCTTTCATTCGCACTTGCACTACAGTTACCTTTCTTTGTTTGTTGTATTCAGCTGTCTGTTAACCGTTTTTGTTGCTTGTTTTAGTTTTTTGGATAACTAAATAAATATTAGTTTCAGGTGCACCTTATAGGAGTGTACAGGACAAGGACTTATAGGACAAGGAGGGAGCGTGCACATAGTAAGTTTCTCTGTTTTTCATATTTTCATTCTTCTCTTTCATCTTGATATTATTTTAAACAGGTGTTTACTGCGGTTTTCCACGCTTCGTTTACCCTAAATCTGAAGCCAGATTAAAAACCTGCCTCACATAGGGCCATTTATTGCCAATTGCTGAATCTGAATCAGGATTTTTTAATTTGACGTTTACTGCTATTTCCGACACTTCTTTTGCTCTAATTCTGAATAAGAATCACATTCTGGCTCGAATAGGGTTCGTTAAACCAAATTATACGTGACAAGTAAAAACCGAAAAAATTCCCTTTTCGCTGCTCGAAGTTTGTGCGCCAGTATTTCGCCGCGCAAACTCACCTCGCGTTTCCTCCGCGTAGTCTCGCTATGTTTATTAAATGGTTTCCCCACCTTCCTTGTCCCGTACTGGCTCCTAGCGCCCTTAGAAACCCTCAGAGTTTACTGTTTGTACATATTACTCTTTTAGATGGTGCGGCACGTAATCTGCGGAACATAGAGCGGAACCGACTCAACTCCTTTTTTTGTGTTAACGGATTTATACTCATACTGTTGTGTTCGTAATTTGAAAATATGTGCTCCCTCCCCTTTCAATGAATAAAATTTAACACCAGAGGGGGAGGGTAAGCTAAGGGAAGCTGGCTAACGTACCGGAGACCCGTCACGCTCCCTACAGAGAGGCTAGTGTCTAGGGAAAGTTTCCTGGCGTTGGTGTTGGTGAATACGGCCTCTGGTATTGGTGGCGTTGAATGTATAGTTTGTTTTATTGTACACATTGTTGTTTTCCTTATTCATAATTTGTGGCTCAATGTCTCAGGTCATAATGATCACAATGATCTACATGTTATTTGTTAACCGCCCACTCGTTCAGTGTTCGCCAGACATTCGCGAGGTCCTTGCAAGCGCACTGAGTTATACGAGAACCTGGTGAAGCCATGGCGAACTCGCTGCGCACACATTTTTAGCCTGTTCTGTACCAATTCACTCATTTAAGTGGGTTGCGCGAAATTTTGGCGCCGGACTGTCGCGCACACTATCAGTTTCATCGGCGGTGTCTTCCTGTGCTTTTTGAGCCTTTCAAGTTTGTTTTCCAATTAAGAAGGTTGGTTTTGCAGGCATGGTAAATCTATGTGAAAAACCTACCGTAACAAATGGGCGATGCCGGTTCCCAGACTGCCTTTTCCGAGCAAAAGATTACAGAATTGCCGATTAATCGATATTCTTCATCACAAGTGTACGTGGCAGAACCATTGACGATTGTACTCATTACAACAGTCGATGAATGGGCAACTGGAGGGGGTCGGCCACAGTCAAGTGCTGAAAAAGTCTGGTAATGATAAGTTAGTGATAAGGGGTAATCTAAGAAGGGAGCACTTGGACGCTTCATTATTGCGTTATCCAGAATTGTCTAGGCTAAATACGGAAGATAACGCGTTATCACGTTTTCGTATCGTTGTGAACTTGTAATCCAAGGAAACAAGCTTGATCCCTGGTTGCATAACACTATACATATTTTCTGTCACTCAATATTTGTTGGACAAATGTTATATGGCGAATATTTGTGCTTGCGCCGTAGTTTCGGTGGATTGGATTGAATATTACTGGGTGCACTTTATCATTTGTATTATCAATTCTTACGGATGCACTGCGGAGGTTGTCCATCCCAGAGACCGTCGTTAGCACAGGATCTTATTCGAGGCCCAATAGTCTCATGGCCAGCAGAACACGTGTACTCGGCCTGGAAATACATAAACCAGTTTTGGGGGAAGTTAACCTTTTGATTATATGCGTAGAACTTTTGAAATTGTAGTGTACCACCTTCGAGTAAAGGTGCACGCTCTTGAAGCAGAAAATATTTATTTTATATTTCAATAAATTACCATAGATCCATATAGAGTGGTTCCGTTCAATTGCGTCACACTGCCATTAGGCCAATCTGGTGGTGGACCGCAGTTTAGCCCTGAATATTTATAAAGCATAATTGATATCTAGATAAGCTTCAAATAAAAATAGAGGAAAATACCCCATATATATAGAGGTTATATAGAGGTTAAACCACGCCAAGTGAATGAGCTCGCGAGAGTTAAAATTTCAACGTTTAGGTTTAGCACGTTATTATCTTCATGCAAAAAATATCTCTCTACTGTAGCTTTATCCATCGAAACTCCGAACTAGAGTATTTGTATCGTCAACCAGGTAAAACATAGTAACACACAGAAAAGTATCAAAAACAGAGAAATAAATAAATAAACATCTAATAAATAAAAACCGACTTGTGCATCTTGGTATAGTCCCTGACCATCTTCCTCCCTCTAGACACTCTCGGGTACCATTTCCCTGAAGATGGAACCCATCCTCACAAGCGTAGAAACACTGGGTACCAATTGCATACGAGTGGGAGGAGAAGACAACGCGACCCGCTTCACCCACACCCGGGGAGGTGCAGAACTTGGGCTCTGAAAGATTGAAAGAAAGGCTTATGGAGAATTTGTTGATCAAATTACTTCTAGATATAGAAAAGGAATAACATCTGGTCGCGCGGGCCGGAGTCGCATCGACGAGCCGCATATGCGCGGCTCACGTGCGAAACCAAAGCCATGTTGTGGTAGAATGGTACAGTGTCAAGCGCGAGGCCTGCCAAGCAGTATTCCACGGGCTAGATCAACATGCTGTACATTTTCGGAATAATTTTCCTCTAACGGCAACATAACTAGGCCGGAGGCGGTATCTACGGGAACTCCATCAAACCTATGGGTATGTTTCGCACACATAGAATTAATCTACTAGAACTATACACGATTAAAACTAACTGCTCTGACAAATGAAAGGGTTCCAGGCAGTTTGCGCAGCCGGGATCCATTTCCATTCAAGAGGACGGGCGAGGAGAACCTAAGAAATCATGCTAGACAATTATAACAAAGAAAGTCAGATATTCAAGGGCCGGAGTCTCTCCATTTTCGTCGTCCAAGATCAGTACTTCAGAAGGTTCCAACCAGTAACCGATGTCTATATCTTGAATGTCAAAAACAACATCTTTTCAGCTAACATAAGCACACACAGCAAAGTTTATTCTACTAGAATTACGTCATTGAGTAAAATTCCTAAAGTACAGTAACCCAACTAACCGCTTCTCCATAGGAAGCCCTTGGTGTGGCAGTGTCTTGAGGCCAATCGTCCTCTCCATCTATGACTGTCTGGCCGTCTGCCCACCTCCACTCTGACTCTCCAGCAATTGCACCTGGGAATAATTAGTCAAATGCATGTTAAAGTCCAAATTGAGTAGATACAGGTACACACGTCTTAGGGCGCGTTTAAGATGGCCGAAAGAAAGAAAAAAAATGCGTTTTCGGCCGTTCAGGTTGGCCGAAAAGAAAATTTTTAATACTAAGGGAAAATGAAAAAATACAGTAATTTTTTTCGGGTTTTGTCTGCGTCTCTTGTTTTTGCATTGTCTTTCAAAAGTTTTCTTTTCGGCCAACCTGAACGGCCGAAAACCTATTTTTTTCTTTCTTTCGGCCATCTTAAACGCGCCCTTAGCGCAGGCCGACAGAAACAATAGAGCGTACCAGCGTACGACACAGAGGTTGGCCGAGCTAAAACTTAGGGAAAACTTTCTCGTAAGGGACTACTCTTAGCCTTACATTGATAACCAGCGAGTACTATTTGTAGTATTCTTTTTGATATAAACCATTTAAATCTACTCACCAATCCAAAAGAATGAAGCCGTGAGGTGTGAAGCAGAAAGAGCAGTACGGAGACCTCGAATGGCCGACGAGGACATTCTACATATAAGAAAAATAGTGTTTATTAGGTTCTATATCCTCTCCTCTCTCCCTCCTTCCCTATATCTCCTGTCTCTCTCTCCCTCTCTCTCTCCCTCCCTACCTGATAGGGAGACTGGCTCCCCGATCCAAGCACCTTCCCTGTGCTTCTTTCCAGTCTGTCTTCTCTTCTCTTGTAGTAGCATAACACATTCCATCAAATACGCCGACCACGTCCATCTGACCGACGGCACATTGCCACGCGGACACTGAAATTAGAAATATGCAAGCTTATTTTTTATCTTACAAGCGAAGCGCAAAATATGTCCGTGTCTTCTAAGAAGCGAACTTGAAAATAAGATATGTCGCGCGACCGCCCGGTTTACCTACGTTTATGTCTCATTAGCTCAAGTCAAGCTCACACCCACCACCGTAGGAGCTCCACGTTTTGAAGCACACAGTCATTTGCATAAAATAACAATACTCACGATTCTCACGAACCCAGTCCCAGACAGATTGTATGCCCTTCCATTGAAGCCATTGTTGGTTTGCAAAAATAGCAGCGTTTGTAGTTTGTACTAAGTCCCGCTACCTATTCCTGTTCGACACTACATAAAGAATACATAGCTAATACAATGCCCTTTTGTTTTTTGGGGATATATTCTCCCCAAGGTATTGTTTTGAAGAATGGTATCCCAAAACCTCCCTACGGGTTCCCTTTCAGTATAAGGAAAGTGATGCTTGGCGGTGTGAATTGTCGCTAGGTTTTCACGAAGAACCTTAAAACAAACAGCGGCTGACAAGAGAGCACGGATTTTGACAGAATATGCCCCCGAGGGACAAACATTAACCCGGAGGAGGGAGGGAGACAGGTGATAAGGGGAAGTTGTTCGGGAGGGAGGGAGAGAGAGAAGAGGGAGAGAAGGAGAGAAAGAGAGAGGAGAGAGAAAAAAGAGAGACGTCATAGCACGAGAGAATCTGTATCCCCAACGCTGAAACCATGCTGACTTATCATAAGCGGGGTGTATGTACGTTTCACTTATACTTCAACTTCAGAGAGAGCAAGTTTTAGCTAATATTGGTCTTGAAGTTTTGCAAATCCTTTTGCCTAGTACACAACTCCGGCCCCCGGCATATTTCACTAACGACCACAAGTATCATCTACTAACTTGCCTTGATAAAATACAAAAATGTTTAGCTCGCTAATATAATTTCTTTCTGAATATCTATAATAGAAAGGATTTCTAGGGTGTCTGTTTGAGATCGGGCGCATTTTTTTTATACATCGGTGGTCTCTAACATCTAAACATCCGAAAACGAAATGTTGTGTTCTGCAACTAAAGACAAGAATAAGACAATGAGGCGAACAAAAACAAACACTCGAATCAAAAGGGCACGGGTGCGCGCACACCTCATAGGATAGTGGAGCGGGCCCGGTGAAATGCCCGCTTCTCATAGAGGTGCAAACAGGAAAGAAACTCATAAGAGTGGATCAAATTACTAACATTACGATATGACATAGTGTAGTGGTAGTCGGCGCTGCATGAAAGAAATCAACCAGGGTTCAATTCTCAGGTTAGTCATATTCATATATGTCTTACGGTTTCAGTCATAGTCATAGGAGTACTAACGTAATAGATAGAGAATGCCCACATAATTATGCAACATTTAAGAACTATATACAAAAGTGGTATTCGTTCACGGGTACACGGTATTTATGCAAACATTATCGCCAACTAGCATAATTGGGTAATTCTTATTTGTAAAATGGTGATATAGTAAATAAATAAACCAAATCTAGTCTACAAAATGGACACTGATATCCGGTTTATGTCCACGTGCCACGTCGGCGGGCACTCTAGACCATAGGCCATCTAGAATAGTCGGAAACCATAAGAGATACAGTAGCGAAACGTGAAGTGTACGGTAAAAAAGAGTGAACGAGAGGACAAATACTTCAGATGACGTGATATGTTGAAGAGAAAGTTGTTTGTTTGTTTTTCATGAATTTGGCTGAATTTTTCGACTAATAACATTCAATTGAAAAGTTTTTGGAACAAAAGGTAAAATATGGCATTTAATAATTCTAGATCCTTTACGGTACAAAAACGTGCTCCTTTGTTCAAGGGTGGTTCAATAAAGGGGCTTCAAAGCTTGTGACTTGTTCCGCAGAGATAACGATTTCCATTTTTTTTATGTCGGAGGTTAGAAAATTGTAAAAAGTATTTATAGGCATGATGGGTTTCACAGGTATGTGACAAATATATAATTTATTATGAGACATGAAAAATTAATGGCACAAGCTTTTAAAAATAAAATCAATATCAAGAAAAAATGCCCAATATACATTTAAACTCTAGCTTCCCCACCCGGGTATATGGGCTTGGGAGTCTGCTATTTTAACATTTTAGAAATAATACTTACCAGCATTTGTAGCGAACACATGCACTGCACAAAGATGCAATCTCGATTCGGCTGTTATTACAACCCTTGAGATCTAAACATCATTGGTTTAGAGCGATATAACATCCAGTTTTCAAACAAAGCTTAAAGATATGTTCTGTATATGTAATAACAAATAAATAGTTCAGAGAAAGAAAATTATGAAATATAAATTATTTTCTCTACCTTTGATCCACGACATCTAATTGCCGTGGTGGAATTGACAGAGTAGGAATAGGTTTGTAGATCACAGCTGAAATGGTGAGGTAATTTAGTGGAACGTTGAAAAAAAATCATTGAGAAAATGAAAATTACTACGTTTTGACAATGGGTTGACAATTGACACAATGACATTTGACAATGGAAATTGCAAGGATGAACGATTCAACTCTCCTTCAGTGCCCTAACAATTAACACAACTTGCAACTAACCAAAAAGAACGATAACACTTACGTATGTGTGTCTCCTGCATCGGAAATAAGTTCAATTGATAGAAGCGGTGATGATTCTTCACCGAGGCGTACAACTACAGCGTGGACCTAAACCAATACCGTGCTCAAATATCATACCTAAGACCAAACTAGATCAAAAGAAATATGTACAGTACAACACGGCGTTTCGTATACGGTAATCGAATTTATGTACAACATAATAAAAAAAAAGTTTCTCTTATTTTGGCGTGCCTACGAACGTATAATCAAGCACACTGTATAAACAATCTAGAGCAATTAAATAAGAAAACAATGTAATAAAAATCTCACCTCAAACTGCCCGAGTAATGTTGTCGCCCACCATGAGTTTGCCTCGTTATCTGGAATTATTGACAAGTTTTGTAAGAAACAAAAAACAATTGAAAAAAATCTCTCATTGTATCTCTTCCTCTTACAGTTGGAGCCTTTAAAATACTTAGGTTGTAAACTCGAAACAAAAAGTCACTAGCCAGGTAACTCCTCAATCAAGCTTCGTCACCAGACTTTTCCAATGCTTTACACATATTGAACAAAATAAATCTCACCAGATAGCGAGCATGTTCCCTTAGTTGGCCCATCAGCGGGCCCTCCACTGGCCTGTTCACTGGGTCTGTTCTTGGCCACATCTATTGCACAGATTGGAGACTGACCACTCCAGCGACCATTTGGTTGACACTGAACTTGTGAGACTTATTCAAAGCGGTACAACACCCGGTTTTTGAAATGTGTGCGGTATTTTCATTTAGTGTATAGAAAGACTGCGCGATTTGTCTAATTCTATTCATTTACATACACACAAGTACATGGGACTACATCGTCTAAGATAGGGATAAGATACAAAAACCGGTTGTTATACCACTTAAAGGATCGCAGTCACTCCAAAATCATCATTTTGCTTCGAGTTTACTTGAATTTTGTAAAGAATAAAGAAAAACAGCGCCGCATGCTCACGTTGTGATTATTTCACACTACCATTGCTGTTTGTTGTATGTTTGTTGCTCCAAAGTGATCAACAGCAATAAAAATTTCGCAAAGAAGTTTCCAAACAATATTTTGAATGCAACAAGAAATGGAGGAAATTAATGAATACCTGTAGGAAAAACAGAGAACGAAAAAGAAGAGAGAAGGACGATCATGCTATCATACAACGATGTGTTTCGAAACAAAAACGAGATTGAAACAGACGCATGGACTGATTGTAACTAATTATATTATAACAATATCTAACTAACCACTCTTTCCTCGGCTCCTACCCGGTCGAACCCCAGGGCGCAGCTATATCTAGCTACAGTACCCGGAGTATACGGTCCAGCTTCCGCAAAGATGACGTGTCCGTTTTCCGGTACCAGTGGTTGATAGCAGTACTTTGTAGTCGATACGGAATACGGTAGAAATAACAGCAAATAGAAAACGAAATTGAAAAATACTGTGCGACACATCCAAACACAGAGAACACACTATATCATGACAGCATAGAGGAAAGTCCAGAATAAATCAAGGAATAAATTCTGAAATATTGTTAAAATTAAAGGAAAATCAAGGAATAAATTCTGAAATATTGGTATCGATTAGTTTTCCAATGCAATAACATTATTGATGATAATGTGATAATTATCATATCGCCGGTTTGCACAGAAACTTTAAAGCGGAGTGACATACTTTTTGGGAAACTATTACGTACATGCGCCCGTCAGGCTCAAGCAGACCCATACATTTCAAAACGATTTGCGACACCACGTTGAAACTGTTTACTAGAATTCTTTCAAGAGGCGCATCCACATCATATAATCTAATATAAATATAGCCACATAAGAAATCACCAAACGATATCATAATCAAGTCGATAATCAGCAACTAATCAATATGTTCATTCGATACATGTAAATGAAGGCCTTCGCAGGCTGGATTTCTGAGAGGTGGGCGGGGCCTAGTCTGCGCGGAGAGTGCGGTTCAGGATGAGGAATGATGATTGTTTGCGGGCGCGCACCGGTGTATATTTCTTTTTGATCAGCGAGAGAGAGAGAGAGAGAGAGAGAGAGAGAGAGAAGGAGAGAGAAAGCGGAATCGGCACCGGTCTTTCCGGGACCGCCGCCAATGCAAGTTCTGTATCAATGGCACAAATCCTAGGCAGATCATCGGTTACATGAGCAGCTAAACATGGAATAACTCATAAGATGGAAAATATCACATATGGTAACAGTGGTACAATTGTTCTTCAGCCGAAGAGACACTACAGACCTATGAATTACCATAAACAATTTCCTATTTTCTTGCGGTGCTGTTGAAGCGAAATCCGCAGATTTTTTAAATTTTGTTGGGCGGCTGCAATCCTATGTATTTAAGTAACAATAAGTGAGCTCAAATTGTGCTTTTGTAACTTTGATATTTTGTAACTTTGATAAGCATATGATGCGTGGTTTTCCAAAGAAAAAAACCTTTCAAAAACCGGCTGTTATGCCGCTTTAAGGTGAGGTTAACGGGGTCTTAGACCGGGTGGTTAGAGGTTTAAGCTGTCGGATACAATCTACTGTATACATAAATGACCACTAATGGAGAGCGTTTGTATTACGCGCTAAGCTTGTTGACTAGAGATTACGGGATTTGAAGAGAGATTAGGGAGCAATACAGAAGTGTTGCGATGATTTTTTGCAAGAGAGTTAGAGAAGAAGAGAAAGTGAGATATAGTATCTTGAAGGGATGGCCACGAGAGCTAGAGAAGGATTTCCGACGAAATAGTATGCTTCAGGGAGGGAGCATCGACGTCAGACAACCGAAGGTAAACAAATAAGCCGAGAGTGAGAATACGACAAATAGACTATTAGAGAGGGACACCAAGGCTACCTTTAGGGAGGGCAGACAATGAATTATTAACAACTAACATAACCGCTTTATCCTCTTTATCACAGCTGGCCTTATAGTTGTGTTATTCTATCTAGTCCATTATAGTTTATTCGGTTGCAGGTAATTCATTATTCCATGTCTTGATGGAAAGGCAACGCATTGACATAAAATATTTGGTTTTATATCTGTCCAATCTGTCCTTACGGGAGTCGTATGAACCTCGAATAATCTACGAATTAAAGCGAAATACCGGCCGCGTTTCAAAAACCGGCCGATATTTCGCTTTAAAGGGTCAGGCCCATTTCAAATGACCCCTATTTTTGATGATCCCATCTGCTTCTCCATGTCAAATATAGTAGGATACGATATTTTTCTAATTTTCAAGCGCAAAATTCACGCAGTATTCAGCAATTTACCATTGCCAGTCATACCCAACTATTTATCGCATTTGTCACGCCCTTTCGCTCTCATTGGACAATATGCTATATTGGGCGTGGCAACTGCGAGATTGGCCAATCAGCGCAAATGGGCGTGGCAACTGCGAGATTGGCCAATCAGCGCAAATGGGCGTGCCAACTGCGATAAATAGTTGGGTATGAGTGCCCACGGTAAATTGATGAATAGTGTGTGAATTTTGCGCTTGAAAATTAGAAAAATATTGCATCCTACTATATTTGACATGGAGAACCAGATGGAATCATCAAAAATAGGGGTCATTTGAAATGGGCCTGACCCTTTAAAACAAGATTCTGATCAGTTTTTGGAACCACAGGCAAATGAATGAGAGAAAAAAAACGCTTCAAACAGAACGTATAAGCTTTCTCTTCAGAATATTTATGTTGGACCATGTATGTTATAATTATAATGATATAAACAGAAAACCAATTTCTACAAGGCATCAAAGGACGTGCTATAGTGTAAAAACACTCTAGTTATAATTCAGGTATAAATTAATAAATTCTCGAAGATTGACTGCAAAAAAGCATATACTTTTAAAAAACGAGTCAAATAATTAGGTAAGTTCAAGTTCCTGTATTGATATCGTACACCGAGAATAAATAAATATCAATAAATCAAGAGTCAATACATTTCAAAGAGAAAAGAATACTTGAGGAGGCGGTGTTGGAAGAAAGGATAAAGGTTTGGGGACTTAGCTTCGATCCCCCGACTCTTACAAGGCGGAATATCTCTCTCTTCTTTTTTCTCTCTCTCTCTCTCCCTCCCACTCTTTCCCGCTTCTTCTATTCTCCCTCAACATCTCTCTCTCTCCCTCTCTCTCTCTTTTAAAGAAGTCAAACAAATATGGAAGTGTGTCCCACGTTTGACACGTTCAGAGGGAAGAGGGAAGGACTCCGAGATTGGTCTCAGAGACATCGTCGAAGGAAAAGTTCGGAGATTCTAAAATCAAACCTGAACACAAAAAGTGAATAATTACATTAATAATAAATTAATAGTAAAGCCTTTACTCTTCAATTTTCTCCTTTGCCAAAACGGTGATTTAAAACATTAGTTTCAAAGCCTACTACTTGTTCCGCAGACGTACTGAGCATTAGGCTACAATTCTAGAGTAAAAAATGCTGGACGTCTTCAGGGCTGCCTTATTTTTGCCTAACAGAGAGCCCAGTTAGCAGGGGAAAATTGAAGCCCTTTACTCTGCAGTATTCGAAACTTAAAACTTCATAGTCATTATCCGGGGTCAGTCACAAACCTACTTATTTATTTGTTAGATAACACCGAGATGCGCATCAAATAACACGTTGAAGCAGAAAAGAATGAATACGCTGCACACCAAACATACCAGATGAGCGGAGGAACACTATACACTGGTTGGCTGGTTGTGTGGAACCAATTTCTTTGTTTCGTTATCGACATGGTTTTCTATCTGAACTGCTTACTGGAATCAATATCTGCACCAATTCAAACTAACTCTCTGTATACCGTGACTGTAACTCTACACCCCCTGAGTGTCACAGTTTGTATACAAAACGAGGAGAATTTGCAGAGCAGAGGTGTACGTATAGGTAGCAGTCACTCGTCATTTGATTCGAAAAATATAATTATATTATTTCTAAATGTTATTATTATATTTAATTTCTACTTTATTTTTTACTCTTCGAGAGACAACAACTATAAACGATGACGATGGTGAGCTTTATCCTTCTTTTATTGGCACCTTTATTTGTAATTTTCGTGACTTTCAGTTTAATTTGAATCAATTTGTTAAGAATTCAATAATAAATTAGTTTAATTTTTTTCGTGACGCTGTGCAGGACTGTAGGTGAGAGGCATACGAGAGAGAGAGGGCGGGGATAGAGAGAGAGGATAGCGAGAGAAATAGAGAGAGTGAAGGGAGCGATAAACCATTAAATTACTGATTTGACGAATACAAATTTCTTTATGTTTCAGATGTGTACAATCGCACATACCACGAGGAGATCAGTGAATTTTCAAAGGCAATTCTAAAAGGCAACGATCCTACGGTAATGACGTACTTTACGTGCCAGTGTCATGTAGCATTCCCGAATGTCCAAGTACAGCGACAAGTATTAAATTCTTGAAAATTCTGCAGAATTTGTGGACACATTTACAATATATAGCATGCACAAACCCACTATAAACATTCCTTGCGTAACATGTCATGCATTTATCTCATACAGTTTCGTATCCAAAACTAAAGAATTTTCAAATTTCTCAGGTTGTTCCGAAGTGTGGTGATTCTCCAGTGGAAGTTACACTTCAACTTAATATATTCCACTTTTCGATGGGACTACCGGATGATCCCTATGTGAAGTATAATGCAGTTCTGAACGCGGTAAGTTACCATCCCCCTCGAAAATCAAAGCAAATAAGATAATAAGACTTTTCCATCATTTTTGCTATGATGCTAAACACCTGACCTGAGATAATATGCAAATAGGAATGGGATAATACCGTAAGCACATAATAATAAGCGATATTAGCAGTCCTTTTTTTGTCTAATGATAAACATGTACGTGTAAACATGTAAAAGTTTAATTATCCGAGGACAATTACCAATTGATGTATGTATGTATGTAAACCCATTTGCAGAAGTGGAATGATTGTAAGGTTGGCTGGAACCCTATGGACTATAATGGCCGACAGAATGCGTATCTTGGATCTTCTACCACAGGGATTTGGGTGCCCAAGATGGTGCCATGGCACAGGTATACATACATATTAAAGCGACAAGTCCCGTGGTTTTCAAACGGGCATAGTTATACTGTATTTATTAAAACGACACGTCACTAGTGCATGCCTTTCATCCTGCTATAGCTGGGAATCTTTGCCAGAAGGGCAGAAAATTCCGCGGAGAACCTAGTTGTTCAAAAATACGTTTCAAACGTTACGTTACGTGAAAAATACGTTTGAATTCTTGACAACTGTGTTATTGATGGAATTTGTTTCAGTAATAACTGATTGTCAGTGAAGAGCAATCCAGCTTATTGCATATGCGCTCGACCTTAGTAATTTGATAATTGTGCCTGTGTAGTTGTATCACACGTATTCAGAGGCTCTCCGACTCGAGCTTCACTCTCTGCCTGGGCTTTCAGACGAAATTTGAAGTTGAAAGTCTACGAAAAGGCTCATTTTCAGGTACTTTTACTTTATCATATACATATTGAAAAACTACAGTATCATAGTTGTATTATAATCCTGCCTTAAAGGGACAGGCCCATCAAAATAAACCTATATTTACGATACGTTCATAATGACTATCAAGCATTTTTATTACAATATATACAAACTAAATTTCACCATTATTCGCCCTGGAAAACTTTTTTCCAATGCGCTCAACGCATATGTATACCATAAAACTGCAGATTTCAAAGCTATATATGCAAATTTTAATCGCATTATAATTTCACGATGAATTTGCATAGACGACAAGGATATTTGCGGCTTTATGGTATACATTTAAGCTGAGCGCATCGTAAAAAAGCTTTCCATGGCAAATAAATGTGAAATTTAGTGTGTATATATTGTAATAAAAATGCTTGATAATCATTATGAACGTATCGTAAATATAGGTTTACTTTGATGGGCCTGTCCCTTTAACCTACATTAGTATATATGTACGTAACGAAGTCAAATTTCTTTACAATACCAGTGCCAAGAAAAAAACCTGATGGCATTTTTGTTGAGCCTTTGTCTTAAATTTATCGATTGATGTTTTTCATTATCGATTGATGGTTATTTATCGATTAATCATGATTTGCAGAACGCGCGTGTGACCCTCGCTATATCAACTATGGAGAAGACGGACTGTGTACCGGAGGGCTCATTTCCCACAGAGACACTCAGGTTTGATTATAATCACAATGAAGCCAGTTGATAACTTATTGCATGATACTAGTTGTGCTTGTCGTGTTAAAGGGTCAGGCCCATTTCAAATGACCCCTATTTTTGATGATTCCATCTTATTCATTATGTCAAATATAGTAGGATACGATATTTTTCTAATTTTCAAGCGCAAAATTCACGCAGTATTCAGCAATTTACCATGGCCAGTCATACCCAACTATTTACCGCAGTTGTCACGCCCCTTCGCGCTAATTGGGCAATATGCTCTATTGGGCGTGGCAATTGCGATATTGGCCAATTAGAGCGAAGGGGCGTGACAACTGCGATAAATAGTTGGGTATGACTGGCCATGGTAAATTGCTGAATACTGCTTGACTTTTGCGCTTGAAAATTAGAAAAATATCGTATCCTACTATATTTGACATAATGAATAAGATGGAATCATCAAAAATAGGGGTCATTTGAAATGGGCCTGACCCTTTAAATGTGATGTTGTGGCACGTTAGGTTGTGTTATAAAGTACGAATACCGGCACCTTCACAGTTCTCTCGGAACAAAAAATCTAAGGGAAAATTGCAAGAACCGTTTCCCCTTACCTTTACGAACATCTTTGAGTCCTGCGGTCCACATATTGATTTTTCGGAAAACAATAAATAACTAAACAAAAAAGAGCATGCAGAGTAAGTAATAATGGACAACTAATGTCAAATGTCAACCAACAGGAACCCTAAGACACGACGCTTCACAACGGACGTATACTGACGAGGGACCAAAAAGGATACTGAATTTTCGAGCAAACTGGCGGACAAGCGCGCTCACACTTTCATTGCAACGCAGTTCAATGTCGACGATGCAGCTAGTTCGCCCACAAATAAGCCAAAGCCAAGTCCATTTTCAGATGTGTCGGGCATATCGTGAGCAAGGATCGTTTAAGTGATGTTGTTTTTCTCACCGGGGAGGGATATCCACTCACCAAGGGAATTATGAGTAAGAATTCTTTCATATTCCCGTTATTTGAGTAATATTCGAGGAACTTTTCGTCCAAGGTTTACAATTAGGCTACAAGGGAAGGGTCTATGGGTCGCAGTCGCAAATTGTTGAACACATATACTGCTAGAATATCAAGCCGAGGTTTAAGCTTAGGCTTAGGCTTAGGCTTAGGCTTAGGCTTAGGATTATCGCTGAAAAATTATATCAACCGCTTTCCAGATGTCCGTGACTGGGAAGATGTGAGAGTGAACGACTGGAAGCTGACTTCTAGCAGACAAAAGATTGTGGTTTTGGATCGGAATCAGAGTATCACGGAAACCGCGCCCGCCAGAGGGCATGAATCAATGAGGTAGTGTGTGTTCGTTGACGAAACTTGTCTTGCAAGCGGCGTGGTTTTGGCGGGCAACCTGCACGTTAGAACCCAATGGCGTGTCACTGCCGCATGCACGCCATAACGTAGCCACTTGCACGCCAAGTTGTACGTTGTAATTAGCCAACACTTTCCAAAACTCAAATTGTTCGGTCAACTTGCTAGATCTACGGTAAGGTGACACCGTACTGTAACAAACAGAGACTTTTAAGCTGCACATTTTACCCCGCGATGAGATGGCAAACTACCGCACTAATCTTTCTCTGTCTCGAACAGCTGTAAATGGCTCGCCATGCTCTAGCCGCTCAGCAACTGAACACTGAACGTGGTGTCTCCTTCACAGAATCCACCGTAATCCTTCACAATTCCTTCCAGGTCGGCGTTCCAACTGGAACTTGTCTTCACCCGTTCCTCTTCGTCTCTTGTCGTGATCTCCTTTCCTCCACTCTTTATCTCTGCACTCTGGCTGACCGCCTCGTTCTTTTTACCAGTACAGTACTCTCCGCCAATTATCGTCGCCTCGTTTATCTTCTATTCTACCGTACTCAGAGATGTATTCGAATTCATTCCAGTCTATAATAATAGTCTTGGAGGTGAAGGTAAGGAAAGATTAATTTTTGTTGTCTAATTATTTACACGGAGAGGAAAAGAGGGTTTTAGCGAATGGTAAACGAGTATTGGTGTTCTATTGCTAATTGTTTTGCTAATTTTCTGTGGTATTTATAAGTAGCCAAGTGAAGAGAAATCATAATTATGACAATTATCAATTAAGGTCTTGCTATTCTGTTCCTCTGGCTCGGCTCGTCCTTCTCTCTAATTCTCAACGTGCTGCTCATTCATTTCTCTGCAAGACTCCAGTCCTTCTCAGTCCTTCTTGTTGGATGCCTGGAATACGCCCCTTACTTCGCCCGGATGGAGGCACACTACCTAAATTCACATAAATATGGTTCGTTTCATTTGCATTACTATTATTAGCATTTATTTTCTATTCGAATTCGCATACCTTGGGAGGACTGAAGGCTCAGCACGTGCCTGCCATATTTTGTTAGCTTTGGACCTCGCCCAAGCATTCATATTAGTTCAACATGTCCTTACTACACACTACAACTAAAACACCTAATTCTCAGGCTTAGGCTTAAGCTTAGTCTATTACTGTAGGCAGTAGTTGAATACAGGTTGACGTTAGACTTGATCGCAACACTACGTTGAGGTCCTCATTGTTAGCCGACTAGACTATGAGTATGAGTTCCAGTGACCGTGGCCCAATATCCATGTTTCCACTGTATAGAAAACAAAAGATTGCCCAAACCACAGAAAACCCGTCACTAGCCTGTCACCAAATGGTTTTCACAAAAAAAACGTCGTGGTCCCATTTGGTGACCATGTGGCGACCAAACGACGACGGGTTTTGAAAAGGTCACGAGGACAAAAGCCGTCGCCAAATGGGTTTCTCTGTTTTTTTGACAGTAATAATTACAAAACTTTTTCAGATCGTCTCCGTCTAAATCTCCTCCCTCCACCACTTCTCTACATAAGAGCAGTTTTCGGAATATTTTCGTTTCTCATCTTTCTAGTTGTATTATTACTGTGGTAGCTTTTGAGTGGTCATCCATGCTCCATGCTGATCTTCCTTTTTTCCAATTTTGAGCTGTGCTTGTACCTTATGCTTTGCTCATGACGCCGCGCTCCGATTATGCAATTATGCTACTTAATTTATTATTTGTTAAATCGAATGATTGTTTATTTATTTTCTCAAAATAAAATTCAAGCTTATAAGTCGTTCTTTCTCCCCTTGAGTCAGAGGGGCATTTCAGAGTTGAGCTTTGTGTAACGACCTGGACATCAGTGCTGGCGAACACAACAAAATTTCGCCAGACCTCTCCTCTTTCTTTTCTCTTTCTCTTTCTCTTTGAGAGGGATTCTCTTCTCTTTCTCTTTCTCTTGAAGAGGTTTATATTTTTTCTCTCTTCTCTTTCTCTTTCTCTTTTCTCTTTCTTTCTCTTTCTTTCTCTCTCTTTCTCTTTCTCTTTCTCTTTCTCTCTCTCTCTCTCTCTCTCTCTCTCTCTCTCTTTCTCTCTTCCTTCTCCGTTGGTTCTCCTCTCTTCCTCCTCCTTCTCTTGCTCCTTTCCATCTGGAATGACTTCACAAAAACACATAAAATTGGCACGTATTTTTCTGTCCGAGGTTCAAATCGTTCGCAGGATAATGGGAAATTTCTTGAAGCATTTTCTATTTCTCGAAAGATTTCGTCCTAAAAATATACCTACATACGGTATGTATTAGTGACGCAGCAAAGCAAGCCTTCACAAGAAAACAAACAACTGGCTTGCCCCGATACGAAACAACAAATTCGTATGGATTTCGCGAAGACAGACGTAATGGGCTATTTGAATCCTTGCCCAGATGATATTAATTGAGTGTTCGAGAACACAGTAAAGTTTTATAGCAACAAGATGCTACAGTTTAATGTTCTGAAATTTTACATTGTTTTGAAACAGTTTCTCATTGATGATTCATTTCATACGATGAAGTATTCTTACGTGCTCAGTCACTAAACGAAATCACGGTTCCGAAATACGATGACGGTTGTGAATGAAATATTTGGATTTTGAAACAAATCAATACGCCAAGTCACCTTGTTTGTATCTGTATTTATGCAGAACGCACCTAGTGGAAAGATTTGTAAACGAACTGAAATGGTATGCATAAGATTACGAAGTGCCAGCAAAGTTAGATACTTTAGCTTTCTATGAAGAAGTGTTGATTATAGATATTCGCTCTACTTGTATTGTTAGAAGTTTAGTTAAAGGGATCGGCTCACCTCAAATCGTGTCTGTTTTTTCTGTTTCTTTATTTTCTATAAAGGATAATAAAAATTTGGAATACAAAAAGTAGTGTTATATTTCAATACTCACGAAGATATTAGGTGATAAAGTGGTGGATCGATCGGCCCGAAATGAAAAAGTGTTAATTGTCCCATACAAACAAGGCAGGACAATTACACTTTTTCATTTCGGGCCGATCGATCCACCACTTTATCACCTAATATTCGTGAGTATTGAAATAGAACACTACTTTTTGTATTCCAAATTTTTATTATCCCTTATAGAAAATAAAGAAACAAAAAAAACAGACACGATTTGAGGTGAGCCGATCCCTTTAAAGCGAACTACCGGCCCCGTTTTTGAAACACTGAGTACCCCAGAATTCTTATGCAGCGTATGCAAATGTGTATAAATTAGAATCAAAAATCGAGCTGAATTCGAGTAAATTAGCAAAAATACGTGAGAACTTAGCTGTACACGACGCTTTTTAAAAACCAGCCGGTATTTCACTTTAAAGGGAATGTCAAGCCGGTTTTTCATGTTGGGCTCAAAAAAAGCTTATGTTTTGAAGGTGAGGAAAGTGAAAATAAAAATAAACAAAAACTTTCATATAAGAAGAAAAACAATTTCAAACCGCTCCAAAAACTCCTTCAGTATGGGATTCGAGTCGTGCGGACAAAGCTAAGCCAAATCTTTGTCCACGGGACGTTTGAATTTACGAGGCTGTTAGACAGCAAAGAAAAAGAGGAGGGCGCGAGAGAAATTTTTTTAAGTCAGCAAAGAAAAAGAGGAGAGCGCGAGAGAAATTGTGTAAACTACGGTAGTTGTTACAGCGTGTTATAGAATATCTGTGAATCAGGCTTGACATTCGCTTTAAACTACGAAAGAAACGTCGTAGTCACGATCTCTGTATCTTTCTTGTCCCCACCACCTGATGTCCGGTCTAGTCAGGTCAGCGGGGGTGGAGGACAAGGACCTAAAGACTAACAACAAGATCCAAGGCCAACTCCAACTTCTCAAAATAATTAATCAATCATTTCGAAAATACAGAGTCTTCCCTGACAACCACCAGCTGATCTCATGCTTCGTCTACTTCATTCTTGATTGATAAAGAAAAAGTAGTGATTAGAATTATGCACGATATGGGCAATTTTTCATTCCATCACAAGTATTGTGTTTGTTTGGGAAATATTATTACCTTTGGAAAGTATGTCACGTTATATCATATACTCTGGCTTTAGGCTGGAGCAGACATATTCAAAGCTCAATAAAGCTCTTCAATGTGTCACAATATGATGAAATCGACCTATCAATACTGACTCACCCTCTCCCATGTGTTCTCATCAATTATTTGGGTGCTTATCCCCGGGAAGAATGTTCCCGGGTGCGTCCCACTGCGGGGGTGCTTATGTCCCTGATATCCAGAGAGTTCCTCAGCAATGACCTATGTTCAGGTAGGCGGAGTCTGATATAATGTCAACCTATCACGACGGATGGGCGGTGCTTAAATCCAAAATGGGCGGAGTTTGCCAGCTTTGAGGTCCCAAATTTAAGCCCCAAATCTCACAAGAACTTCGGATCTCCCCTAGCTCTTCACTTGTTCACTTAACTACAGACTACAAATATGTCCACACGTGCCGTCGCCTCCGGAATCGGATTCTCCGTCGTCGCCAAGGTAAATTTACTTGATGAATGGAATTCTTGTGTATAGATACAAACTACAAAATATATGTGTATATGATAGGAAGAAATACTGTAGTACTGTCTTATAAAAAATTTCCATCTCACGAACCTTCTATGTTGACAAAATATCCTTTTGATTTCCTTGAGGTGACCGATAAATTAAAATGCAGCACGTTGTGATGTTGAAGCGATCAGTCATCATATGACTGTTTTTGATTTATGTCGCATTGTTCGAATCAACGCTTACTTATCGATTGACGTTATTGATTATTTCTAGCAAGCCTCCAAGTACAATGAGAAGGAGGGAGAGGCCATCCTTGAGTGGATCAAGAGGGTCTCAGGAGAGAACATCAGCACATCCGGAGATAGGGACAACTTTGTGAAACTGCTCAAGGACGGAACCCTCCTTTGCAAGTGAGTCTTTCCGAAACCATACTTAGGTTTTGTAACCAGCTGATTACGGCCTTGTGGTTGCTAGGTAACATGTTAAAGAGGAATGACACCCGGTTTTTGGACCGTAGGTTGAAACATTTGTAATTCCCATGTAGTCTATAGTAAGGGTAGATCTTGGAGCATTTACGACTCCCGGAAGATAAATGCTCGAAGATCTACCCTTGCTATCTATAATCTTCTCCCATAATGGATCGTATCTCAACATGTAGTCTATGCAAATAACTGCGCGACATTGTTTTTATTCTAATCGTACTCGTTTGTATATGGTGCATAGGAATGCAGTTCTTCCACCCACGTTTCCGAATCATTCTCTTATACAAATTGAAGGTTGAAATATGGCGACACCTTGAGCATGCCCATTGAATCGAATATCACTTTCTAAAATGTTCATTTTTTGAAAGGCTATGAGAACGTTTTTCTCGTACCCGACTATTCGAATTTGTTCACTTTCGCCCTTCGGCTCCTTATTTTGTTGTTTGGGGTCGATGGCACTCGCCTACGCTCTAACTGTCAGTTGTCAAATCTATTTTTTCTCTCGCTCACGCTTCTCTCTCATCAGTACTGAGAAAATACCCTATCCCTCGCCCTCTCTCCATCTCTGCGTCTTGACGGGGCGAATCTCACCCAAGCTTTACACTGCCCCTTTCACTGAGTATTGTTGCCGTCCGAGGATGTAAACTAAATGATTAATTAGAAGTTACAGCAAATATGACCCTGACAATTGGTTTAACAAACCATAAGACCTAAATTTCTCTTATTATTGAGCTGAATGTGATGCGCAAAGTCGAAATCATGGGTAACTTTCTACCCATTTTTTTACCAATATCCTAATTGAGCTGAGAAATGTGATGGTTAACTTTCTAGTCACTTTCTTTACCAGTGTCCTAAATGAACCAACGGGCGTACTATTATGAATATGGGCTACATTATGTATTTCTCGGTGTCGACTTCGCCATAACACGTGTGGCAATCATTGGGTTATTATTGTACAGGTAAAAAATGTCGCCTTCCTAATATATAATACTAGAACGTGGTTTCTCTTATGTTACTCTAATGGGAGAGCTGACTCAGATATCTTTGCCTTGATCGTTAACGTTTTTAACTCTGAAACCCGAGAAATGTGCAAGTTTAACAGCAATGTTGTGTATCGTTTGGACACTTAGTGCACGAAAAAAAGAACAGAAGAGAAGAAAACTTTTCGAATAAAAAGCAGTCAGCTGTTTACTCGGAAATAGAGGGAAATAACAGTCTGTTGATCTATCAATCATCGTTTTTGCCGATGCCGAAGTGTAAACATTGTACAGAAGCACGGGTTCGTGGATATTTACTTTTACTTTTCGTGGGGGCTCTGGCACAAACAAAGACTTTATTTTGTCCTAGATTCCACCAAACATAGTTCTTCTACGCTGTGTAAGGAGTAGTACGGTAGAGTGAAACTGCGAGAGAGAGAGAGAGAGAGAGATAAATAGAAGACTTCGAAGGTAATCCGAGTATTGTGAAATGAATAAAACATACTTTCTTCAGACTTGCTAACGGAATCGAAGCCGGAAGTGTAAAGAAGATCCAGAAGCCCATCTCCAACTTCGCCTGCATGGAAAACATTAACTCCTTCGTCGAGGTGAGTAATTTGTATTTTATAGTTTGCAGTCCATAGGAGATAATGCAAACTACAGTGCTCGCGCGATCGATTTACGAATGCGAATACGTAGAGTAGTGCAGTAAATAAGCATACTATGTAGTTCGTGTTCCACTCGATTCTATGCGTATCACACTTGGCTGGTACCTACACTAGACCCGAAATGGATGGGCCGCCACACATGGTCGGCATTTTTCGTAAGCCGCTCACTGGCCAAAGTTTAATGTTGCAGTCGTCGTAGAGTTTTTACATTGGAAACTGAAACTTCCAAAAATATGTTTCTGTAGTTAGTGGAGTTCCTGAAAATAATCAATAAATTTATTTCTACCCTTTGCAGGCCGCCAAGAAATTCGGAGTGCCCACAGAGGAGACCTTCCAGACCGTCGACCTCTTCGAAGGCCGTGATATCTTCGCCGTCTCCATGACTCTGCTCTCTCTTGGACGTGTGGTCAGTCGATTATCGATTGAATTATCGATTGTTTTAGCTTAGTTTAAGCATTATCGATTGATTTGTACGAGGAGACACATAGGCCCAATCACTAATAAGAATTAATATTAATAATTAATATTGTTGACGTGATAATTCCCTAACAAAGGTAACTTGTTTTTGAATTGTGTTCGCAGTTCTAGAATAGAAGAATTTCAAAGAAAACATTAACATTTTGTTTTGCTTTTCATTTACAATGATATAATCAAACCATTTGATTTATCCAATTAACATTTGATGTGATGTCTAACAGCTTATCCTTTGTTTCTTTTTTTTTAGCTTCAAAAGCAAGGAAAGACGAATCCTTATGCCTGATTAAACCCCCGGCCGGGATACACCTTTACCCAGCTGCAGTTTATTCTCCATTCCAATGCGTGTGTTCCCCCTAGTTTTGTAAGTAAGTGCTACGGAGGTAACGTTGATGTCTACGTCTATTCAGGAACAATAGCTTAAAAAACCATCGAGCCAATATAAATATATTGTTTGATTTGGCAGAAGAACTACAGTATCCTTTCCAGTCTAATCGTAACTCTATCCATTTCAGCTTGAGAAGAAGGGCAAGGATCACCCCAAGCTCTAATTCTCTGTCTTCTCTGCTCTCTCTCCATCTCTACCATCTGATGATCTTCAACACCAAACTACAAACTATACATATTATGATTATTACTATTATGTGTACATCTTGCCACTGATCATTGTGATATACTTTACATTTTTATTCCGCTAATAATAATTGTAATAAACACTTCTATTACAAGTGTTGTAGTTTTATGTGGTGCTTGTCTTCAAGTAAACAAGACGAAGAGCAATCTAAAAGCTATTCCTAGATTTCGACAAGAGAATACTGAATACAATACAAGTGCAGGGCGAAGTTTCAAAAAAGAACGAAAATGCCACCGTCTACAGTACCAGAGCACAAAACTGAATTTTTTTGTCCAGCATCTAATAAATAAATCTTTTTCGCCACTAGAGCGTGCTCCTTTATTCAAAGGTAGTTCAATACATTGTTCAAAGCTTATGACTTTATCGCAGAGGTCCTGAGCATTAGGGGACGAGTTCCAGACGACAAATTGCTCGACGTCTTTATACTTCCGCGTTTCTGGATTTTGTTTGATGCATCTTTCCAAAAGGAAGTAGATAGATAAATAAATCTGGTGAACATCGAAACGGCCAGTAGCAACCAGCCAAATCACCATGGCGTTTACTAAAATGCTGCTTTTTATGCATTTATGCGTTTCCGTGTCGAATTTTTACAAAAATCATGTCCGGTTCTCTTTCTTTTCTTGAGTGGTAGTCCTTTCAGCAAAAAAAATAGTCAATTTAACTAACTTAATAACTTTCCTAACTTAAACTTTGACCTAAAGTAGTACCTTTAGTTTCAAAATTTCACTCTTCAAAGTAGGATTAGAATGGACAAAATCAACGCCAAATCGCTGTACGAACCATGGATGGACGGGATGAGGGTACTGTATTTATCATTGATTGACCATCTTGACAGTCTTGACTCTTGACGCTACGGAGTACGGTATTTGTAATATTCAATGTTAGGTCGTCTAGATTGTGGATGATACTGTATATGTACACTAGAGCAAAGACCACAACTATGTCACTAACAATTATGGCAAAAAACCGTAGGTAAGGGTATGACTAGGCAGAAAATAAACCAACAATTTTACTAAAAGGCACACGACCAGATGGTAACAATGTCGACCGTATGTCTAACAATATTTTTAATTTAGAAAAGCGAAACACCAACTGTTTCTGATTCGCCGGCACGACTGGCCATTCCTGTTAGGAGAAGCAAGTTCGCCTTCGATGATGCTTACCGGAAGAGTATCTCACAATCTCCGGTACGTCTATCTTGATATTGTGCACTGTGGCGGTTTCCATAACCACATAACAGTTACGCTGCCATAAGAATTAAATAGTTATTTTACCTCTCACCATCAGCTTCTCAGTCCTGCAACTAATGATTGGGAAGGAAACTGGTATCGTTCAGTACCATTTCTAAGTTGCTACGACTACGGTAATGGTGTAGCTGTATGTTATAAATTGTCTCAATTGATGGATAATAATTCAGAGTTTGGCGAGTCGGATGAGCTTGGCTGCAGAGGAAACGCTCCACATTCCTCGCACTCCTGATGAACTGAAGATTAGAAGTAAGATTTTCTGCTGATATAATATCGAATCTTAACATTTGTGTCGGTCTAATAATACTGGCTATTGCAGCCCCTCTGCCAACTGTCGAGGTTGCACCTGAGACGAAGAGGTATTGTCAAAGTGTGTGTTTGCGTGCGTGTGTGCGTGCATGCGTGCCTGCGTGCGTGTGTTTGTGTGTGTGTGTGTGTTTTGTGTGTGGTGTGTGTGTGTGTGTGCGCGTGTTTGTTTGTGTGCGTGTGCGTGTTTGTGTGTGTGTGTGTGTGTGTGTTTGCGTGTGTTCGTGTATGTATGTATGTGTGGTGTGTGTGTGTGTGTGCGTGTGATTTACGCTTTGCAGGTCCATCATTTTCTAAGCGATATTTCCCACATTCACAATTTATTTTGGGTCCACTTATAATCTAAACCTATTGCTAGACACCGAAATTTTCCTTTTCTAGACCACTATCCAAGAAACCAACTCCCACACCAAAACCTCCAACACCTAAGGAAATTCCCAAGCCAGTGGTATGATTATTTTCGTTGTTCCTGCTCCCAGCCTTGAGGTGCTCCCAGCTGCTCCCAGATTTGAGATGCTCCTAGCCTAATTGTTCTGCCAACTAGCCAAAACGCATCCTAAGTCTTGTTATTGTACCAATATATTCAGAGTTCTCTTCGTAGTGTCGCAGCGGGTCCATCGAGGAGCGGTATACGGTCTGCCAGTTCTGGATCTACGGTCTATGATGAGGTGTATAAAATAATGAAACGGAAGTCTCAGATTTAGAAGAGAGAGAAAGAGAGAGAAAGAGAGAGAAGAGAGAGAGAGAGAAAGAGAGAGAGAAAGAGAGAGAGAGAGAGAGAGAGAGAAGAGAGAGAGAGAGAGAGAGAGAGAGAGAGAGAGAGAGAGAGAAAGAGAGAGAGAGTATGGAGAAAGTTTAAAGCAGTGTTTAAGGCGTTCTCATACACTCAAAATAATAAGTAAATATTGCAGGATGAAGCTGGATTCATGATGTTCTTTTCGTGGGTAACCAATGGCCGAGAATCAGATATCGACGAGGAAATAATAAAGGAATTGTTATTTAAAAGAAATAATAGAGGAAAGAGGAATGTTGCGAGCAGATAGAGAGAGAGAGGAAGCGAGAGAGAGAGAGGCCGTTGCTTTAGAAAGAGTGATGCAAATATATTTATAAACTATGTATTTTTGAATAAACTATGTTTATTTTTGGCTTTGGCATGCGTGTATCTATTCATTTTACTACAGTAACACAGTAAGTAACACGGAAGATGCGTCGGTGCTTTCTACATATCGTTAAAAATCACAATCCTCAATAGTATGCGATTTACATTCACAACAGCTTTCAATTTACATTTTTAGGGTCAAAGAGCTGAACTTGTAAAAGTTGGGTTTTGTATGCGCTGTGCAGTTTGTAGGGAATTTAGTGTGCAAAAAACAAAGATTATCTACGAGTAAGTCCTCTCCTAGACTACAAACCACATCAAAAAACACGTTCGCTTTCCAAGAGTTTTTCTTCACATTTCCAGTTCATATTGTTCTCATGTGCATTGGCAACGTGGGAATCAGCCAGGTGCACCCTTATCTTACACCTTTCAGGATTCTTTGATATTGGTATCTTCAGCAAACGGCATGCTCCTACTTGGGTACGCCATGTGGGTTGAGAGAACTTCGAACTCACTTTTGTTGTGTAGCTTGAGCCTTTATATATATATATTCTTTTGTTTCTATTAATGTTATACTCGAAAATTCCCTTATAATAATACTAATTTATTTCCAGTTGCATCGATATATACCAAGTTTTTGTTACTGTGAAAAGCACTTGTTTATTGCAACTCTTCTTTCTTCTTTATTTCTCTTTCCTAACAGTTTTTTTTCTTCGTGTTTTTTTTTAAGTGAAAAGAGTTGAGAAAATTTGTGGGCTGAAGTAAGAAGATCGAGCTCTGTTGAACAAATTGTAAGAAAGTTAACTTTTTATTGTCAACTTCCCGTAAATCTTATATTTTTTTATCTTCGTCCTCTGAATTTTGAACTATCTTTTCTTCCATAGCCATTTATGCTTATGTGAACTTACTTGTTTATGATTGTTTGTGCTTATCATAACTCCCAGTTTTAACCGTTTTTTTGACGCCATAGGATGCGTGAGTGGGTCTTGTTGCTCGTTCTTTGTGCTGTGGGTCTCGCCAAGCATATCGACCTACCGGCCCCTTATGAGGACCATTGCATTCTAGACGACGGAGAGAACAAATATGACCCGTCCAATCAATTCGATATTCCATGGTACGGTAGGCACTGATTGTCACACCCTGGCGCTCATCTCGCAAACATTTGCGTGCCATCACGCCGCGACCATATTACGGCACCGCGTGACCTAAGCGAGGTAAATTCTGCGTAGATTTTTGCACACATCTACGCGCGGATTAAATGATCCGCTGTCGTCCCGTGTGGACAAATGCTCTATCCACTAGGCCGTCTCTACTAACCATAAGCAAAGCTCTGCTTATGAAATTCATAAATCTTCCTCAGGTTCAACATTGACTTGGACCATGACCCTGGACAGCGTTGGGTGCACATTGCAAAGAGATACAAGGAGGAGATCAATGAGCTTATTATGGTTTTGGTTGGTGGGTATATTTTTAGAAAATACATGAAAACAACAGGTAGTAATCAAGCTAGGTCAATATTTATGCACTAAATGTACGAATAACCATCAAGATGCGAAAGAAATGAATAGGTTTATAAACGGTTTGCGAAACGTACGATGTTTGAAACGTGCTCTAGCAACCTTAATAAACCGGTTTTACCATACTGATATGTCCACATGGTACTGCATAACGTCATCGAATGACGCGTTGCTCATGTTATTTGCCTCATAGTAGCGTGGGTAGCAGCCATAACACATACATGACATAGCTAAGAACAAGTGACAGGCTGTCAACTGGAATAAGGTGCTAATCGATGGTTGTCTAAAACAAGAGCACCTCTCTTTCATTTAGAACTATGTAGTTATTTATTTACTTTTTATTTATGAAATAACACCGAGGTGTGCATCAAATAATATGATGAAGAGAAAGCAATGTATATATAGTACGAAAACAATTGTACTGTAGTCGATTAGCAATCGGGTAAAGGAATATTTATGTTTAATTATTCCAGATTTTATCTCTCCCATTATCCCCGGAGCCCTCGAATTCGTCGACAAAGAGTGCGGAGAAATGGTGGAAAAGTTCCCAACACCTTACAGGGAGGAAGTGCAGGTTAGTCATGTTTTCAAAAAAGTTCTTCGATATCGAATCTGGTCTTTGATAGGAAATTACTCTAATAACTCTAATTCACAGTATTCTTCTTCAAGAATCTACCGTAACCAGAGGCCGGTTCCACCAACATTTCAGAGCGCACGGAACTTCCGTGCGCAAGTAAGTCCGCGCTACTTGCGTTTTCACCAACATTTCAGAGCGCACGGAAGTTACGTGCGCGCGGAAAGTTCCGTTGCAAGTAAGGCTTATGTATGGGAAGAGAAACTTGCACTCTAGAGTCGAAGTTTCTTCGAAGTTTCTCCTCAAACTCCATAATTTCTACTGTTTTGTGTCTATATCATATTTTTAGTTTATAATGAGGACACATATTCAACATTGATTATGAATAACAACTTAGTTATTGGCATGGTTGACAAATACTAGCATTGATTTTGTTATAATTTAATGTTAAGCAATTGTTCTTAAAACACTCGGTACGATATTTTCTGTAATATATAACGTTATGTTATGTTATGTTATGTTATGTTATGTTACCTGTAACTGACTTTGGGTGATAACATTATTGCATTTTTTAAAGAAAACTCAGAATTTCCTATAAAGTAAACTGGTAGATAGCGTATTTATGGGCGAAACAAAAACTAAGTAAGAAAATGAAACACATAGAAAAGGGTAGTTTTATCGAAAGCCCATGAAATCAAAGATCTCTGTTCGAATAACCCATTTTTACGTATTTTCTTCTTAAACGCAAGTTATTTTCTTTCCTTAGGCTTTAGCATAGCAGCAGCAAAATGTTTCCCCTTGGGTGACCCTCTCTTATGTTTAACGTATTTAATTTACGCGCACTCCGCACCCTTTCTTTGAGATATGTCGAATACAAAACTGAAACTAGAAAAAATGCACGTTGTATGCACTTTTGCATATTCATTGGCTAACTGCCAGACCGTAGTATCCATCTTTTAGAAAACATCCTATTAACGCACGTAAATGTTGGTGAAAAGCCAAGTAAGAGTGCACGGAACTTCCGTTGCACGGAAGAAACTTGTGACAAGTTTCTCTCCGTTTAAACGGAAGTTCCGTGCGCTCTGAAATGTTGGTGGAACCGGCCTCAGGATTGCGTGCTAGTTTTAGTTCAGGGTTTTCGAATATGTCGCGCTTCTGTAAGGAACTGTACAGATTTATATTGTCCGTACGATGCCAAATAGAGATAGGACAAATAAAGCAAAATTAATGAATCCAATTAATAATAATTTATTAATTAATCTAAATAAATAAAAAAGTGAAAAAAATCTCTTCAGTCGATCGCTGACGCCGCAGGAATGCCAGTCGGTAGAATTGTGATCTACAACATCTTCTATGAGATCTTCACAATTTGCACATCGGTGATTGCTGAGGATCCCAACGGAAATGTCTATCACGCGAGGTAAGTGTCGAGACACTTGAGCTAACAAGGGGCGCCGCGAAGCATTTTATGGTGCGCCGCAAAGAAACGACAGACGCGCCTCTCCTATATCTCGCCGCACACTATTTTCCCTACCCACGTTCGCCACGCTTTCGCCACCGCCAGATTTTCGCTCCGAAACTTTTTTTTCGCTAGCACTAGCCACGCAGCTGAGCCACCTGCCAAAAAGGTAAATATTGTATTTTAAGAAACCTTGACTTTGGACTGTTCCTTGGCTGGAACTACACGAGCCACGAGTGGGAGATCTCATCCCATTTGAGGAAGATGATTATCAATGTTAACTGGATCCAGAACGGTAGGTATTGATACCTAGTGGGTTGTTAGAGGTCAATCCAAAGTTAGTATTACATGTTGCTTGGAGATATAACAAAATGTGTGATGAGTCCCAAGAAGGCTTGCTCGAAGTGTCATTGAGCCACTTCTTACGATATCGCGGTAGACACTTCTTATGGATAGATAATTTTGATCCTACAAAGAATTCGTGGGGAAAAAATCTACAACGCTGCGAGAATAGATTCCGATACTAGGTACTGTAGTTCAGGCAAGATTCTCTACAAGTCAAACAACTTTGCCGGATACATTGGAATTTACAATGGACTGAAGCCGAACAAGTTCTCAGTGACTGCCAATGAGAGATTCATGGCTGATGGAGGTTAGCTTTTTAAGACACTTAGTTCGTATGGAGCATGTATCGATTGATACGGGATCAATCATGGAGTTATGTGAGTGAGCCGCCTCATTTAGAACATGTGGGTTATGTGCCGCGGGAAATCTGCCGGCAAATGGCACTACGCTGCCATTTCGCTGTTTCCGCAAAGGTGTCCGCACATTTCGCTGCCCACATATTGAGAGCGCTAATGAGCCTTCAGCTAACAAAATTACAAAAAGGAATCTTTCAGGTTATATTGGTATCATCCGTTGGCTTCTTGACATGGAGCCCAACGGAAAGTGGATGAGTTGGCTTACCAGAGAAACCCTGGAACAGGCAAACAGTAAGTTTCTTTCGCGCTCACCTGGCTATTATTTGGCGCCATACATATAATCGGCGACATCCGAGAAAAAACCGACGTAATGAACGCCTAGCATGCCAAGCTCAAAAAGGTAGCACCCTCATCAACATGCCCCTCAATTTCCAGGCTACGAAGAGGCTAAGAACCAGTTGAGCAACACTCCAATGCTTTCCCCCGTCTACTACATTTTGGGAGGCGCCAAGTCTGGAGAGGGATGCATCATTACCAGGTAAGCTTCATATCATGGTGCATTGGTAGTGAGCGGGTTTCTCAGCAGACCGTCGATGGTTCAAGCCCCTTGAAGATAGAAGCAGAAAAAGCAAACAATAGTTTTCAGATCGCTGAATGGCACTGATCTCCTCAATGAATTGAAGCCATCAGAGCCAGATGGCTGGTATCTCGTGCAGACAAACTACGACCAGAACACCGATGTGAGTTCAGAAACTTGGTATAGTACCCTAGCGAACTCACCCCCTAGCCTCGTAGGCATCCTTCAGTACTTGAGCAGTCCGGGAGAAATGCAAAGCTCGCTAGTAGTATAAAGGCTAGTCAGAGGGCACCTATGTAGTCTCTTCCAGTTGAATAGCAACTTATACCACTTTTTTACTTCACAGTGATTTATTTATTAACTAACACCACAAGGTGTGCATCACACTAGCCCGTATTCTCGGGTCGACGGAAATGTTCCGTTGGGGAACTCATTCGCATGCAAATTTTTCCTCCAGGTAGTCTATATAGCCGAGAAATTTGCATACAAATGAGTTCAAACGGAACATTTCCGTCGTCCCCAGAATACGGGCTAATATGAAAAGAAATTAGTATAACTCGTCGTGTTGTCGTTGATTAGCAAATAGGTAATTTGATAATAAAACAATGGAAATCAAGCGTAGTGTATAAGTAATGACGTCAGGCAAAGCAAATTGAGCATACAATAATGAACGAAATGAACTTACCGTGAAAATACTTAATGAACATATCGTATTAGTAAGTAAATGATCTTTCTAGCCGTTGTACCTTGACGACCGAAGAACTCCCGGTGTGAAATGTATGCAGACGCTGGGCAGAAGTAACGTCGGATTCAAGGTTTGTCCTGGCCGAAAACATTCAAAATTATCGATCGATAAACCAATCAGTAAATCAAACTCATTTACTTCAGGGAATCTTCAACATGCTCTCCTCGAGAACCAACCTCAACAAGTTGACCACATACACTGTGCTCATGCATGTAAGTTTGCTTACAAGGGAAATTCCTAGGTTCATATCGGAATTAAGAAAAGTTGTAATGCAAAAGTTGTAGAGAATTAAATTCTATTAAAGATGGCGCCTTCAAAACGTGCGCGACGTAATTATCGAGCAATTACGCATAACCGTTCCTTATGGGAGTCTCAGGGATGTACGCTTTCGGTTACCACTTAGCGAAATACCGGCTGGTTCTTGAAACGCATCTCGGACAGCTACCATCTTATGCAGCTTATGCAAATGAACATAAATTAGAATAAAAAAAATAGAGCTAAATTCGAGTAAATTAGCATAAATAAGTAAGAATTCAGTTGTCCACGATGCGTTTCAAAACCTACTTCCCTTAAAATTTGCTGGTATTCGATGAGAAAGTCGGCACACAAGGGGCAGCGTTATGCTGTACACGCCACGTGAGAACCGCGCACATGTCGCGCGCCGTTTTGATGCAATTTCTTCGCGAACTTTCGGGAACGAGCGGCGTGAAAATCGCTAGCACAACTCAACTCCACAACAGCCAAGTAGCTAAACATCATCATTGTTCTCCGGCTTGCGAGACTTACGCGAGAACTCCATAACTTATCTAGAAGGTGTTGTTGTTACGATGAATATAACTATAAATTATAACTTCAGGTTCCCTCCAGCCGTTTTGAGACCCACATGCAGTCGTGCCCTGGATTCTGCTGGCCCTTCTAAATTAAATCTAAGTGAAGGTTAATAAATCATTGTATTCTCTTTGTCATTAGAGCCACTTGATTTATGTTTTACATAAAACTTTCTTGCACGAATTCTAGTATAGAGCATACGAAACTTTGATGGTGTGCCGCCGTGTGCTGCCAACGCGGAAAACTTTGATGGCGCTCTGCGAAAAAAGCAGGCGCGCCCACATCACGCTGCTCACCTCTCCCAGTTTTCGCAAGACTCTTGCCAGGTTTTCGCGAGTGCAATGAGCTCTCTTTCGCGAAAACCTAGCGAAGATTATGTGGTTCCGCATCAATTTTCGCATTTTCACCGTCGTCGGGCCTACCTTTCGCCGCGCGAAATCTTCACGCCGGGGATTCGCCAAGCACCACTAGTGGGCGCCGCCATCCGATCATGGAATGAAATATGTATCTAGTTTATGTTTTCGCACTAGTAGCTGATGATGGTTCGATGGTAAAGTAAATTATAAGTACAATTATACTAGATTCTAATATTGATTATCATAATATTATTCTTAGAATTTTTTAATAAATCAATGTAGACGAAGAATAGGAAATTATGGGGCGTGGTCATGACGTCACCGTCTAGTCTACGTTACTGTCTGGTTGAAACAAGGAACCCACGCGCGCGCCCGACAGAAGTGTCTGGTTCCCATTCTGGCAGTCGCAAGAATTCTTTTTCTGTCTTCTTCCTTCTTCTTTTGTCTTGATGTTTGCCAGTTATACAATCAAAACTTTATTTATTTTAACTGTGAGCGTGAGCTGCCCGTTTTGCTGTATACTGTATCAGAAATGAATTTTCTTTCCTGGTTTTATTTCACAGCCAGAAACGAGGTGTATGAAAAGTGTTTGAACCAATCGATCAATAATTTGGTGTCGCAATGTTTTTTCGTCGGTATATTTGATCAAATTTGACAAATAAAACATTATTGTTAGCCTGTTTTTAGCGAATTTTTTTCAGACACTTTGCAATTATGATGGATTACCTTGAGACTGGAAAGATCCACCTGGAACTGAGACACGAGTTTCGTCGAGGAGCAAACCCGCTGGCCCGAACTGTAAGTTGTTTTTCGTATACCTAGTTTAGGTGCCAGACATTCATCGGTTAGTTTATAAGTTTGGTTATAAGACCTTCTCAGGCATGCAAATAAGTTGCCACTTGTGGGGTGTTAGTTTTCTTCTCGTTGTGTATGTATGCAGCGTGTAAGCAACTTCATGCCTTTGGTTTTGTTGATATACATGCTTTCTAGGCGATTAAAATAAACTGTATTCAGTTGGGTCAGTTGCGAAGGACTGTTCCTTATTCCGGTATGCACAGCGGCTTCCGTGAAGAACCTGTGAGTGTTTTTATATTTGTTCCAAGGTGGTATACTTGTTGATTGTAGCAGGCTTTCCAACGTGACGAGTGACATATTATGTTTTCGGAGACCAGTACCTCTCAGTGCTCTCAATATGCATTGAATTCACTTCCAGTAAATAAACATTCCGCTCAAAAAAACTGTTCTCAACTGCTAAGTACCCCGTAACAAACCTCACAATCCCAAAAGCTAAATGAAAGCAACGAGGATTGTTTTCATATAATTTATAAGTAGTATGTTTTTAATGTTATTCCTTTAGCTGGGCACATGTAAAGTGCTTCTCCCATTGAGAAGCGATTTATCTGCACGGAAACCCGTTGGTAGGGTCCGCTCGATATTGCGTTTTGCGAAGGAGGAGGCACCTGAGGTAGGCTATGGAATGTATTATCATTTCTAAACATTCACCGCATTGCTTGACTCACTTTTATTGATATATTGTTTGCTTGTATATGCATTGTTTTCATATAATTTATAAGTAGTATGGTTTTCATCTAATTCTCTATTCTTATTTACGTACATCTAGGTGGTCCATGAGAACGAACCTCAACATCACTATGACTCAGACTCCGGATGTCAAACTCCTTCAGATTCACAATCGCTCCATTCTGACTCGGATACGTCATACGATCACGGATCGCATGTAAGTCATCTCCCTGTCTTATTTACATTCTTGATCTGTCCCGTCAACTTGTTATCGGCGCCTCCAGGTGTCTTGACGAGTTCGAAGGGACATTGTCACATTGTATTTGGGTTTTTGTTCCGCTAAGCATAGGCTCCCCCAGGGTATAAATTCCGTGCGTAAATGGAGGTGGTTTCTTGAGCTTAGTGATAGACCGTTTTGATAAAACATCATGTCTCGGTCAAATATATAAATTTCGAATTGCTGCCGTAGGTGGTCAAAACCTCCGGATGTGGTTCGTGCGTGTTTTCACGCACCAACCTGTACCCATGGGCTCCCCGCCGAGTCCCCGCGTACCGCCAGCCAGCTGACGTGTGCAACAATTCACAGTTGGTGGCTGGGTGCTGGTAACTTGGTAGTTGTAGCGAGGCTAGACCACAATGGAGACTGAACTTGTCCTCGGTGAATGTGAATTATGTTTTATCTGATTTACTTTCAGGATGATAAAGAGAACATGGCCCCCTTGTGTGATCCCATTGACTACTTTGCACCACCAAGAGACATGGCGACTTTTTCGAACATGGTATACATACATTTTTGTCACATTAATGCAATGATTATACTATAATTCCACTACTTAACAGCCTTCTTTTGAACTTTATTTGTCACCGGTATTATGTTACGATGAATTCCTGGTTGAGTATTCTGGAGTTTCCATGTGCATCACAACTGTTGATTTCTTCTCGGAGTATATATTATGCATGGGTATGCTTCGTGGTAATTATCGTCTGATAGCCATTCACAGTGTCGTTTCTTTCAGAATGTGTGTATGCGTCGTCGCGGTGTGGCTCTGCCCCCTCTCTCGCTTCCTGCGGAATTGGCCGACTGTCCATCTGCCAGATCGTCGCCGCTCACTCCCTGTAATTCAGCGCGTTTCAGTCTTACTCCTGTCGTACGCTCCCCACATATTAGGTGAGTGGTACTTAGAAATGTTTAGAAATGTTTAGAAATGTTTATTAGACTCTTAGAAAGAGCGCAACGCCATAAGAGACGATGAAAGAATTCAATGATTTTAAAATTCAAAGTAGTAAATCAAAGATAGGACGAAAAAATGCATAGCATTATATATGTATATATATCACCAAAGATAAGAAAGAAATTCCACAGAGAGTAGTTGTAACTGACATATCAGCAAAGAAACTGTATTCACACAAGCAGCTAACAATTTTGTAGTTTTAGACTAGTTTAGCCACGTTACCTCAACACAAAACTACGTGCACACGATATCAGCAATCCTAAACGTGCCACACTCCAAAATACAACAGTATACTATAGCTGAACAATGTCAAAATAGCTCAGGGCCATAACACAAAGAAAATAGGGGCCTAGCATCAGAACCGCCCTCCGCCCGCAGGAGTCTGCATGCGCTACAGGAGTCAACTGTGGAACTTGAACGTGTAACCTTAGGTGTGGGTTACGTAACCTCATTATAATGTGGTTGTGTCAGTGTGGGAGGTCTGTAATGTGAGATCGTGTTAATGTGAAGCGATATTACACTACTTTATATGAATGACTGATAACTTTTGGGCAGCTGCATTCTCTCTCAGAGAGAATACCTATTGAGAATAGTAGATTCATTGGATTCGGATTCTTCTACCACGCTCCTCCCATCGCCCCACATCTGTAGGTATTCTATATTTATTATATCTCTTTTTTTAGACCCGCTTCTCGCATGTCACTGAGAACCCCAGTTGCCAACGAGCGAATTGGAGAGGATCATATCGATTACATCGCCGAGGGAATAGTTGAGGTACTTGAGTGATTATATCTTCTTTAATTGCGAATCAATCGGTGTGTGAAATCACGCACCCACCGTATTGGCTTATGGGGTTTCCATGTATGGCCATTTTTCCTTCCAAGTAAAGAAAAAACTGCCGTATTTTGGAATTACAGTAGACTGGCCCTATCGAAACCACATTACACTGTCTCGGAACCATCTAGTTGAGTGAAACTTGTCAGTGAAGCATTGCAAGAAACTTATCAGTGAAGCATTGCATTTGCACCTGTACGTTGAACAAACCATTTTATGCACGGGTTTTATGCCTGACAGCGTTACAACTTTGTATGTGTGTGTGTCACTTGGCACTTTTTGACTGTTATAATTAGCCTCATGCAATGGTGATTTTTTTTGCCATTTTCATCGTTTCGTCATTTATTCTGTTCTTATATTTTTGTTTCAGTTTGCCCTGACTGAGTCTCCTCGCTGTTGGGAGAGGAGCTTCTTTCGTTAGTGGAGAAGGACAGTTAGCAAGTAACATTGTTACTCGATATTGACTCCAAGCAAGTTATTATTTTTTGTTCAGTTTTGTCGAAATCGCTCTGTATTTTGCTATTATGTTTATTTTATACTTTTTAAACAAGCAACCGTGTATCGCATGCAGCTTTGAATCACAACATCAACATGAGACTATTCTGTTTAAGATTTCTTATTTATATTCCACTGCTTATTTGTAGTATTATCTATATATTTTGTATTCATTCATATTGTTAACACTTTGTTTTAGACAGTTTTGTACGCTATGTTTTTATAGTACTGTTATTGCTCAGCTTCTGCACTGTATTATGCGCGGTTTTATTATCGTACGAATGTACTAACATCTATTTTATTATTCTCAATGTTTGACGTTGTTATCCTGTTACATTGCATTGCTCCACTTTTTATCACTTTGTAATATTTGTATCGCATCTCATTATTATAACCATTGTTTATTATTATTATTATTATTGTTTTTGTTGTTTCATAAAACTTTTTTGCAAATATTATCGTGTCATGGTGCTTTTTACAGTAGGAAGGAGTTATGAGTGGATGGTGGCATTTGAGGCATAATGGGCATTGGTAATAAGTTGGTTTGTTGTAGTTGAAATAATATGAATATGGTATGTTGTAGTTAGGCCTGTCGTCTGCATATTCCGACTATGACATGTCCATGCCATGCCGTCGCCTTCCTGTATTTTCACTTTATATTACTGGGATTTTCACTTTATCACTTTATACTATAATTACGAGAAAGTAGTGTGTTTTGACTACATACAGTATCCCGCGCACTCCAATTTGCAAATTCATAGCATTTGACTCAAAGAATGAGCAGGTCCATTGAAACGTACATATTTTGGAATACCGGTAATTTGCGTATTCAAATTAAATGAAGGTTGTTATTGTTAACATGTGTGTTACTTTTGCTTGTTTTATGAGTTACTCAAAAATTTCTATTATACATTTGTTTCAGTTCTACACATGGGCTCCCAGGCAGATTTGCGGCGAGCCAGGCTAAAGCTCTCCATAATATGCGACATACCTACTCAGGAACGAGGTGGGAGAAATGAAGGGGGAAATTGGCGCGCCGCGCAACCCTGGTACCCAGATGGCGCGACCTGTGTGCGCCGCTCAATATGCAACACGAAACTCTGATAGTGCGCGGCGAAAAATAGGTGCGACTCTCGCCTGGTCCTCGGGTGTACCGTGAGTGCACTGAGACTGCGCACCCTTTCGCGAAAACCTGGCGAATATAGGGCGAAGTCGCAGCGCACCACTTCACCTGGTTTTGTATTTTTTTCGCATTTCCATACGCTTGTCAGAATTTCGCGCCAGAGTTTCGCCGCTCACCATCCGAGTTTCATCAGCGTTGGCATACCACTTTTGGGCCCCCTCCGCGAAGAGTGAAGTTCCGCGTTGGACCAGTTGGAGGGATATAGGAGTTTGTAATATTGGGCGAATTGCTTTAAATAATCCTACATATTTTGCAAATATTTATGTTCTTTAGTTCGTGGCACAGCGAAATCGCTGATCGACTATGCTCTCTACATATTGAATGAGGTTTGGGTGATGGAAGCTGGGGTAAGTCGAGTTAAATTGAATATCAGATATAAGAGACTCGCGATTGCGCGAAACTGCAATCAACGCGCCCACACCTCGTGCGCGGCACCAGTTTGTGTGCTGACACTGAAAGAAAGCTGACAGAACTTTGTGGTTTTCCGGGTACACTCCTAATTGTGTGATCTTTACACGCCACATCGCTCCAATGTCTTTTCGACAATAGGACGACTTTTTCTGAGCCTACATCCGGAGTCCACCGCCTCCTATTTTATGTGAAGTTTCTGCACAACCGTTGACAAACCTGTAGAGTGCAGGTGTCGTGTATGTAGTTATGTAGTAAAATTTCAGGATGTGTCCATATGTGTCAATCCACTTCAAGTGACGAGGGCGTGGGCGGCACTCAGAGAACTATCGATTGGACGGACTGAGAAAGATTTATCCGAGTTTATCCATCAACGTACCTAATTATTGATTTATTGATCGCGTTTATGGACTGGGGAGAGAGGGTGGGATAGAGAGAGACTGAGAGAGAGGGGGATAGAGAGAGATGATCAACTAATTAATGGTTTCAATTACAATTTCAAATTTAGAAATTGGTATGTTCCTTCCAAATCAGGACTTGGCCGACGTAATCCGTGGATATCAGACGGATGTGAGTGTTTACGTCGCATATGTACAATTTGATACCGTTTCAGCGAATCCTTGCGATATTTCAAGTGCGTACTGCTTTACTCTATAATGGTAGCTGAGTACATCGTTCCAACCTGTTTGCTATCAAAATAGAGGGACATAATTATCTCTAATTAGCATATATGGTTTCATTTCAGATCAATGAGGATATTCCTCACGTAGTCTCGATCTTCTACGAGCATCAGAGTGCGGTGCCCTTTAGAAAAGACGTCGTCGAAGCGGTGAATACCAAGTTTAGGAATACTGTAGGTTTCTTTGGTGTCTTATTTTTAGAGTTTCTCGTCCATCTATGTTATGGTTCATCCCTGTGTAATAGTTTATTGATGAAAACAAAGACGGTAGCAAATCTCAAAAGGTACGATACTAAAACGACAGTACGATATCGGGCTTCACAACGCCACTTCACGCATTTTTGCAGAAACGTAATATTTTTTTTCCGGTAACTATTCCTTTTCCCAGGACGGTTTCCCAGTCTTTCGGACAATTTCATTTGTCAGTGATCACTCCGGCTTCAGCACAGCACACAAGATTAACCGCGAAGTTGCGGTAGGGTTTACAATTTGGATCAAGCTTTATCATCATTGCTCGAGACCGAGCTCTACCCAAAAGCTACTTCCTAAAAAGAGTCTTAGGCCTAGGCCTAGGCTTAGGCTTAGGTCCAGCTAACACAAAATAGTATTTACTACGTTACGTTATGTTGTCAGGTACCGTAATAAATCATCATGTCTGATGTCATCCTTTAGTTTGGCACAATGGATACGGTAGCTTGTGTAGTGCCTGCCGAGCACACGCCCACAAGTCTCACACAGATACTTCTCACCTCAGCCATTGGTGGGAGACATTGATTTTTGGTAGAAATGTTCCTGGTTTATTTATTTCGTAGTGTGATTTGCTATGATACTGTCATGTAATTTGCTTTTCCTCTCTCTCTCTCTCTCTCCTCTCTCTCTCTCTCTCTCTCTCTCTCTCCCTCTCTCGCTCTCTCTCTATCTCTCTCTCTCTCTCTCTCTCTCTTTCTCTCGTTCTCTGCGTACCTTCCAGCAATAAGTCAGTTATACGAACTGAAACTTACTAGGTTTTTGAGTTCGACCGCCGTTTTTCCAAAACTTCAGTAAACCAAGCCGTTCTGTTTCCAGACTGTACTTTCTACTTGAAGGCGCCAAATCCGACAAAGAAGATTTGTTTCTTCTACTCACGATATGATAAACACATCAAGACACAGGCAGCCGTGAGTTTATAGGAATATGGGAATAGGAATTTGCGTGACCAAGTATATGTACCTAGGCCTTAGTAAACTTATCAGTTGGTTATTTGCAACTATGGACCTAGGGAAATGATTAGCGTAGAAATTATATATGGTCGTTGTGATTCCGAGAAATTGAAAATCGTTGTCAACTCTGCTATGGAGCTCTAGCAAACAAGCCAAAAATTCTGAAAGCTTTATTCACAACCCTTTGAATAAAGTAGAACGCTCTTGAGTCGTGGTTGTTGATTTTTGTTTACAAATGCTTTTAGATCCAATGTATCTCCACCCAGGGAGCATTTCAAACAGTAACTACCGATCACGGACAATGGTTACGATTGGACAGTTGGTACGACGATTTTAAGGTACGGTAATGTTAACACTAATTATGTTATGGGAATAGCATCGAGTATGCGTTATTGGCCCATAGTTTTGGGCCCTAACGTTGGAGAGACTCTACTCCTTACCTCGCGCTTTTCCAGTTATTGGTTCTAAAGCCGTCTGTTCCCGTGGTCGAAACCCTCGGCCTTCTAACACCAGATGAGATCATCCAGGCAATCGAATCCCTATCCAAAGATCCACCGAAACCGATGACTGTCAGTTTATGAATAGATTATGAACAAAATATGTAGACACATTATCTTATTGAGATCTAGGAAAAATTGTGAAATACTAGACAATAGAACCACGCTTAGGCAACCGAATGCGCTACATTGAAATATCACTGAGTGAGCATGCATGCATATGGTTTCTCTGCAGAAAATCTAATGAATCTACTTGTCAAATCTCTGTTTTTTTTTGCTCGAAAAGTACTCTTCCTAGCTGTAGTCAATAGAAATTTGAATAGGACTACAAGTAGTTTTAGGAAGCTATAATCTATAATTATGAGACCGTTTCGTTTAGTTTATATGCAGCCTTATTTTTAGTGTTCACATCTTTTATAGAAAGTGCTTTGGTCACTTTCCTATTAGAAGTTGATTACCTCATTATTTTTCATGTCTGCTTGCCAATGGTGGACTCTTGTCGCACTCTTCGTTTGGGCAACGCCTCCAATCACAAATCCGCTCACTACTCGTGTGCGAGGATCTTTGATAGAGAGAAGGTGGAGTTTGTAGTTTGTAACTGTAGTCGGATCTGCCATGTAGCTGTATAGCTTGTAGTTGGAGTCTACGGTGTATGTGGACCTGGATTAGATGTAGGCACCTGGTAAAACAAGAACACTGTGATGGACTGTTTGTAAGAAATAACATCGGATAGCCTAGCCTTGCTGAGCCGTGCTCTACAATTTCTCTAGTATTTTGAAAGCAACAATATGCTCATCATTGCAGTCTGAGCTGACGAAAGCCCTCTACAAGGCTCACTCCGACTATGCAGACTATGCACTTTATGTGAGACTTGGAGAACATCATCATGCGGCCAGGTTCAAGGTGGTTTATTTCGATATCCGGTATGGGATTAGAAAAATGATAGGGAGAGAAAGATGGAAATGGCAACGATGTGGAGAGACAGAAGAGAGACAGTCAGAGGGAGAGAGAGAGAGAGATGTTCTGTGAGGTGGGCAATATTGAGATATCGGTTATAGTCATGGTTTTTTAATGAAATTATGGAAATCTTGCTCAGATTGACCTCACCCCACCCCCTCTGCTCAGTGCGAGAAGAACGGCACGCGAAGAAGCATTCAATAAGGCGCCAGGTATGGCGTCTTCATATCGCTTCATGTATTTATAATCTCTCCTCTTACTTGGAACGAGCCAACGCCTCAGCTCGCCGGTAGTGTACCGAGAACGTTATCTAGCCTAATTGTCTAATATTACGTACTCCTACTGCCTCATTACGACCGTTTATGTAAAATGTGCAAGGTAAATTTTGAATCTCCTAGGAATTTTCAATGCATTCTTTGCAGTGATTCCTGACGACGAAGGCCCCGAGCTGTCCAAACAATTGGCTGCTTCGCAAAGTAAGCGTTTCCGACTGGTGGTGTAGTCGTGTTAACGCCCTACAATCCAAATGAAATGGCCACGGGTTCGATCCCCGTCCCAGGCGGTCACACCCACCACAGATGTAAAAATTGGTTCCGAAAATATGCTCGTTATAGTGTTTTATTGTGTGAAAAATACCCAAATTCAATAATCAAATACATAATGTCACGCTTCTGATTGTTGCAGAAACGAGAGCCGCTGGTGGAAAATCCGGGAAAATTCACCACAGAAACCGTTCCGATCAGCGATTTGGTGCAGTAGCTAGAATGGGCGCCGGTGCGAGTCCGCCACGGGTAAGAGGAGTACAGTCTGTACAGTTCTAGAGTTTGCCTAAGTCCCTAAGCAAATTAACACTGAGCTAGCGGTACTCTCACTAAATGAGCACTTATTGCTAAGTGACTTGGCCTATGATTTAAGCTAACGTATGCTCTCAATAACACGCTTATGGGTTGCTGAACATTCTACAGTATTACAAGCACCTTTTCAGAACCGTGCACCGCCGATGCCTGTGGTAGCTACACAGACAATGGCTAAGGTCAGCATTTTTTCTATCTTTTCGAATAGATTGTTTTTCAATTTCGAATTCGAGTTATCATAAACTTATGAATAACCTAGCCGCCAGTGCCGGGACAACTTCCAAATACACAAATGCCGCCTCATGCTCCACAAACACTGGTATGTTGTTTTTATGTTTATTCTCCGATTCTCCTCTGTTTGCACTTTAACATTTTCGTCATTATCTTTATCCTAGTTGTATTCCTTTTCCTCGTTATATGTGAAATACCTCATGTACGGTATGTAGTGTATGGTGGATTGTCTGATTTCTTAGGCTTGCGGCCCAGTGGGTCCTACTATGATGACCAAAAGACCACCAGGTCCTATGGGTCCTATTACAGCTGCGCCCCCTGTGAGTTTATCTTTACGTACTTGGGATTACGTTAAATCTGTTGAAAGCGATTCTTGATAGATACATCTTTAGATCTTCTGTCTTCTAGACCTCTTAGAATTTGTTCCCCATACTGGCTCGCAGCTCTCTATATTTTGTATGGAAGCTGTCAGCTGTTACCTTTTAGACAACTCACATTATCATTCAGGCATACTTGCCCGCGGCAACAGTTCCTCCGGCAAAGGCCCCAACTGCGCAGCATAACTTGCCGCATGGACTTCAAGCTCCAAAGACACCAGCGCAACATCAATTTCCTCATGGGCTTCCGGCCCAGAAGGCACTTCCTGCCCCAATGGCCCCGCACGAACTGTTAGCCGGCAGAGCTGATGCCCGTGGTGATGCACCAGTGCCCGTAGCCGCCAAGCCATCCACAGCCGATCTCAAAGGGAAGATAGATATTGCCGTGATGAGTAAATGTGGTGGGTGTCCATCTTTAGAGCCATACCTTATAACGGCGAGGTTTGAAACGTATGGCAGGCGCTATATTGCTAAGTTGTGCAATGCAAATTACTTGGGATTTTTGGCCTGAGCACTTGAATCTGCATCGTTAGCCCTGTATTAGAAGGAACATGGTTTAGTTTCCCCTTCAATTTTTCCAACTTTCAGAGGACGGCCCCGGCCGCAATCGCAAGTACCAATTGCACTTCAACCATCGACCCGTCGTGCAAGTAGAGAAGAAGGAGGGAGCGGAGGGTAAGCGGGGATTCGCTTTAGTGAATACAGTGCGCGTGTGCATGTGTGTGCGTCTGTGTGTGCATGTGTGTGCGTATGTGTGTGCATGTGTGTGCGTGTGTGCGTGTGTGCGTGTGTGTGCGCGCGCGATCCAACTTGCCACAGAGAACAGAGTCATTCGATTGAAAGTGATACAACGAGTCGTACTTTAGAAATGAAAGGCGACCTCGTCTTCGACACGCCCTTCATCTACGTGGTCACCCGCGAGTGTGCCAAGGTCGCTTTCCCATTCTCTCTGGGAGTGTTTGTGAGTTTTTCTTACAGTAATAGTATGTTAGTCGACACAGTCCCCTATGGTGTTGATCGATCATGGGCATTACAGTAGTCCCCAATTCTTTGCCAGCTCTAAAGACCCACTAGAAACTAGAAAGCATGTATTAAAAGCATTTCTGAGCCTGGTCACTATTATGCGAAAGATGAAGAACTCAGCGATAAATAAGGACGACTAGAGGTCGTGACACCATCTTGTATAAAGTATGGTAGCTAATTAATTTGTATTTAATTCATACTACCTTGCCACAGACGAATGCCGAGTCGCTGGTATTCTCCTCTGCGTTGACTCCCGTGTCGGCGATGACTTCGCCCACTCCTGGCACAAGTCCAGCGTGAACTTAAGCTACTTTAGAACTCTCTACAAAGATAATATACAGTAGTCTTGTTCCTTACAGCTTTATCTACAAGTAGCCATGAATGTGTCTAGCGGACTTCAAATCTATATAATGAAACCATATGTAGTTAGTTAGTAATGAGATCGAGGAAGATTTTTTTTACTAATTTCGTTAGAATCACTAAATTCGTATTTTTATCTTTACCCGTGAATTCACTGAGCACAAGAACGCTGAACCTAACGTTTAAATTCAAGTATACTATCTTGTTTATTTTCGTTTCTCTATACTCTATACAAGTATCTCTACGTACCTATGAGCCTGAGCTTTTCATTGGTTTACATGAAAAATTCTTTCGTCCAATAGAAGTACGTCCTATTACAAAACCACAATCATAAAATAAAAATTTATTCAATAAACCTCTAAAACATGTCAACAGTAACAATAACAAGTAACAATGTGGGGAAACCGGTGGTTCATTATAAAAAAAGTGCTAAATTAGTGTCTAATAACAAACCTACAATGCCATACATTCTTCAGTGACCATGTGCCAGCAACCCCGAACCTAACAATAATGATCATACAATTACGAGTACCTAATTGAATTCTACCACTGAATACAACCTACACCAATTTAAACTATTTTAAAGGGCAGTATTAACCACGCACGGGACACATTAATTACGAGTTTAACGTCAAAAACACATGTGAACTACCAAGCTAAACAAGTATTAACTCTTTAACTCTAAAAAGATTGCTAGACTATTCCAGAATAAATATCAAAATGTCTATTTCTTCTTGGCCAAATTCCTCTGTTTATCTGCTGAAACGACAATCAGATCCTCTGTTGGAAGACCTTTTCGCCGGCGAATCGCGTCCATGTAACTGAAAAGAACGAAATGAAATAATCTGTTCTTTGGTCTCCAAATAACTTCCAGCACTACAAATGATGGAAGTTACACGACAACGCGTCACTGCATGTAATAGCTCCAAATGAACTGGTTGCCGACTTTAGAACATATTCACAGGATTCTAGATAAGCTGTCAATTGCCTGATATTGTCAAAACTTACTTTTTTGCGCGATACTTTTTTGCCGTAAGAAAGGTTATGTTTTAACTAAATAATAATCTGGGTACTGCAGAATAGCATGGTTTATCGATTAGTTCCTATTGGTACAATGAATATGCAGTGAGATTTGCTCTGTACTGTAAAAACACCTACGCTCTCGCATGATTGGGTGAATCCGCCAATTCTCCGAATTCTTCAATTTCATCCGGTGTTGTTGGTACCCAATACGGATCCTGAATACGAGAAACTGTCAAAACAATCAATAGTATATACCTACTGAGGGACTTGTATCGATATCTTATACCTACTGAAGGATTTGTATTTTGCATGCACGTACACGGTTACACCTATCATACCACAAGATACGACTAGCCTCAGCTTCTACATCTGACAATTAGAGCTGTTTTGTATTAGCATTGATGTATGACGCGTAATGGCATAATGACATATGTATGACGTCACAAACCTGTGAATCAGATATTATTTTACGAAGATCAATGAAAAAGCCAAAAATAATGCACCTCATCAATCATCTGCCAGTGAGAGAATTCCAAATGACCACTTGCCAAACCACTCGTCTTCTTTCTGAACAAAGAACAAGGTACGATTAATACAAAATTAGGCTGACAAAACTCGATGACTAAGAGTGCTGTACCCAGCGCAGAGTACGACTTGGAGTACGGTATCTGGTGCCCAATATATGACTAATTACACAATAATTGCATAGCAAACTCGATTAAACCGACCTCAACTGATCACAAAACTGGAAACTCTCAACCACGGGCATCACTGCATTCACTTCGAATAGGCCAGTCGCCTCGTTGATATCTTCTGACAGAACCTGGACGATAAGGGAAAGGATAATAAGAATACTGCATAATAACAAAACCCAGAAGTCCAAAATGCATACAGTCGAAGTCGGACCTAAATCCGTTTTCTACATAATTATGTACACTTTTTCGAATAAAGAGATAACAATAGTACGAAAGTGACCAGTCCTTACAAGACTATGCACAAGGTTCTTTGCAGCGACAGTAAGTACACTTTACTACCATATTACATTTACATGGTTCGTGGGATGTCTCGATGGCTTAACCCAAGCATAAAAACGCGTGTGACTTCGCTTTATTGAATACATATATCAACGAACCTTTGCCCTCCTCTGCGACAGTACTCCGTGCACCTTTCCGAGTGCTTGACTCGCCGTGCTCACCAAGCAAGAATACATTGCAGCTACCAGCCTGAAGAAACAACATTGATTTACAGACAAGTTAGCGTTAACACATAAAAAGGCAACTTTGGGGAAAGCCTAAACATGTCCGCGTTTCTAGCATAAGACACAAACAATAGAGCTTAAAGCACTACAACATGTTGGCGGCATATATCATTTGTGAAACATGCAGTTCGCAAGAAAAACGGCAATCACTACGAATTAAGAGGAAAAATCCTAGGTACAATCACGATACAGAGAAAATATATAGTAGGACTATCACATGACTAACTACAAAGTACATCAAACCGCAAACTAATGTTACAAAGTAGTACCTTCTTTGTCCCTTTCCCGCAGCTACATTGCACGTTTGCCGCACAGCAGGAATAAGCTGACCAGCAACAGCGGCATCCTAAATCCACAGACAATTACAATCAGACACTGAACAAAAAAGACCGGAGGGAAACCTGACTGACAAAACCCCGCCCACCAGCGGCGGATAGCTTTAGAAATCGCATACAACTCGTAAATATGTACACACACACCCACTCACATACACACACACTCACACTCACATACACTCACACTCACATACACTCACACATACACATGCACACACACCAACTAACCGTTTCATCAACACTGAATTCTTCCATGACTACAGCCACTCCTCGCATCGTCTCATGACAGAGAGGTCCAGCGGTGACAAATAGTTCGAACCCAGCGATCACATTCTGATCGAGATGACGGAGTTCACCCGATGATTCTTCTGAAGAAGAGAATTACAGTACCTCTTAAATCATCAACTTCTCTAACCCTCTCTCTGTTTCTGTCACCTCTGTCACCATCTCTCCCTTTCTCCTCTCAGCTTTTCTGTCTCACATACACACACACGCACGCACGCACGCACGCACGCACACACACTCTCTCTCCGTTGCGTGAATAATCAGATCAAAGAACATTCGAACCACTAAACATGGATTTTATATAAGTCAAACAAAAACAGACTCACTTATCCAGATACTCCTCCTCTCATAGTCCTTCGTGTTATTGATCAGTAGATTTGCGCACGCCCTCTTTGGTCCAAAACTCCAGATTCTATCGATGTGTTTGGCTATCTAAATGAGGTCAGATTAACTAGATCCAAATGAATAGTTAACTACAGTACTGTAACTGGAGGCAGCTTATCTAAGAATTAAGACAACATGTGACAACTAGCTAGCACTCAAAGCAGATATCAGAACTATATCGTTTTCGAGTATACGTTTGATATACCCCCTAGCTCCACGGATTCCTAATATAATAAATCAACCAATCAATATCTTCACCTGTTGAGGTGATTGCTTGTACCACCAAGATCCCTTCAATTTTGGAAGCGTCTCAAGTGCACGGGCTAGGAGTTGGTCCTGGAAAATCAGACAGTTTCGAACAGAGTTCTCTTCAATGACTACAAACCCTGAAGCAACTTGAAACTGCGTGATAAACACCTCAACTATACAAAAAAAACAGAAGTAAAGACTCAACTGCGTGACTAAGTCACACGCACGCTAGAAATAGTTGAAAGGAACAAAAGCGAGTCGTGCAGAAAAAGTCCTTCACGCGTGTTCAACAGAAACGCAAAATAAACCAACTTATTAATGGGGTTTGCAAGTATGCCCGATTTTCCTTGCAAGTATCGAAAAATTTACCGTATCTTGGCACTACACGAGCATATCTACAGGCAGTTTTTACGACCGATCGCCACGGGACCAATTGTTCAACAAAAAATGTCTTTGATGGCGGATTTTCTATAGTGCGGATGTGCCCAAATTACGGTAAAATTGTGTAAAAAGCACACGATTTTGCGAATTGATACTTGCAAGGAAAACTCGCGGTTTTTGGCATACTTGCAAACCCCATGAAGCGAATTAGCGGTCGGTCTCAACAAAAAAATACAAAAAGAGGAGGAGTAAACAACCGTGCGTTGACCACTGTTTTCAAATCGTACTTTTACTAGCCAAATTCAAAAATTTTTGTCAACATTTCGTCATTTGGATGCTGCGGAGTGTGTGATCATTTGAAAAGGCCATCCCTCGATTTTTCTAGGGCTGTGCTAGTATTAAAATCAACAAATCGCTGAAAGCGAATTTCCCCATACAAAATCGCAAAAAATTGTTGTTTGGGAACATTTTTGTGCAAGATGCACTTATTTGTTTGTGTTTTTAAATTTATTTTAATTTGTAACTTTTTTCAAACTATTTTTAGTGAAAAAACCCCAAACCGGGTGGTATTTCGCTTTAAATGAAACAAAAACGAAAAAGATCTCAACCTTCAACTGTTTTCGTTCAGCATCCTCAGCCGTACCATGTCGCATGTCCGAAATCGTTTGTGTGGACTTTTCTAGTAGAAATGTGATTTCATCTAAATGACTATTGATAGAGTGCTCAAACTGAAGGGACCGAAAAAATATGAATAAGTTAATACACAAAAAATATAAGTATTTCAAAAAACGTACCTGGCAGCGGTACAACCCTCAGCGCGATCTTCAGAGCATCGTCGCTCATGCGGCACTCCTGAAATCAACTAATATTTTCCAAAAACTTATCCACCGAGTGACGTGAAAACGGCTGCATAGAACACAGTAAACTGAGCAACCTCTAGTATCCTAAACTTTGAAAGAATCGGAATTCGGAATCCTTTGACTTTGAGCTCTTTCGACCAAATTTCAAAAAAGGTGCTTCAAAACGTCCATGTTTCACCCATTCTCTATAGACTCTAACACCCCCTTAGGGCGCATTCGAGTTGGGCAAAATGCATAATTTCGCGAAATAATCAGTTCGAGTTCACTTTTAGGCAGTGTCAGCGCGCTGCGAAATATCACTCTCATGTGAGAGACGCAGAGCCTTGAAAATATTTTTTTCCTGGGCCCTCTTATTTGTCAATACTCTCTCACCCTATCAACTCGAACAGAATATTTCGCGAAATTTATGCATTTTGCCCAACTCGAATGCGCCCTTACATCTACTGATCACGGATTCGGACTTTGTCGCGCCTTCACTACCTAACAACTTCACTGGGATGGCAAATTTTAAATCTTCAAATCCAAAACTACTAGCAATAAACCGCAAACTACAAGAAAACGTTTCATTCAGGAAGCCAACCGTCAATTGTGCTTGTACTTGGGCATTCGTCAGCGCTTCATCCGCAAACATCGTCTCCAAAAAGGGGACGATAGGTTCAGAGACCTCTAGTTCAGTGAAACCTGAAAAGTAATAGTGATTGTTACTGTTTCCATTTGGAAATATGCAGCGACTTTTACACAGGTAACATCCACAACGCCTTCAACCTTAGGCAACAACGTCTAGGTTAAAATACAGTAATCTTTGTAACTAGATATTATAATCAACCCCACCCCGTATAAAACTACTAACCTATACCAAGCGTTCAAAAGATTGATAATTCGAGAAAGGCCACTTACCCAGATCATGCAAGTCCTTGATACATTTCTGTAGATGGACTTCACCGGAGGATACCATCGCTAATTCACCTGTGTCTAGCTCGAGAACCCTGAGGAAATCATATCATACATAAAGCATCATTGCCATTTATACCCTCGTGATCCCGAAAATAGGACACAGATCTCACTTAGGTAGAACCATTATTCATTATTCCGCGGGTAACTGTGAGCGAAAGAGAGCTTGTACAATTGAGGTAATACTTTTATTGCACAACTATCCTCGAATTTATATCATAGATAAGAGTAGACGAGTAGATTACAGGGACTAACAGTACAGGATCGAGTAATTTTTACTAAATAACGCGATTCCAACTTACCTAAGGCTCGGATCGAGCAGCGAGAGGAGTCGGAGGTTTTCCTTGAGATCGTCCATCCGATCAATACTCTGAGCACTAACCGTGACCCTCACCAGGGGCTCACCGGCTTTCTTCTGTCCGGTGAGACCTATATCCACAGCTTCCGAACAAAGGGTGACGCCCTGCACGAGTCCTGAAATAGAAGGGAGATGGAAGGTCGTCATGGCCAAGTAAAGAGGCAGGTCAGGCTCCACAAATAGAAGTCAGAACTCTCATTAACTCCTGGGAACGTTATACCGCAGTGTGCGCCTCAATAAGCACATTACGGTAACCATAATGTGCTCATTGAGGATGAATATGCCATGATATCATCATACAAATGTTACTCTGATGTGTAGTATAAATGAGGGCAGTGTCGATATTCATTGCTTCACAAAGCAGTCTAGATCGAAGTCTCGAAGAGGCTGGAACCTACCGGACGCTTCAATAGCGCACACAGTTCCCGCGGTCGCCGATCTCAGTTGAACAGCCTCGCGTCCACGCAACATCACAACATCTTGAACCTGAGTGAATGAACAGAGGATTATACTCTTTTCCATAACTACTTACCTTACCGTATTCTAGATAGCAAACCATACCGGACTTCGTAACACAAGTGGCAAGACAACGATGATAATACTGTGTATACTGTATACTCTACAGGTGTTACTTACAAAATTACAATACCATACAGAACTACAGATGATAATACTGTGTACACTATACAGAAGTTACTTACAAACTTCAATACCATAACTGAATATATTCACTGGCCCTGGACGACACCGTATAACAAGACAAGACCAACCTCAGTGGTTAACAATTCACTGTCCGCTTTGCGTGCGCGTCCGGAGAGTACAAACAGTTGCTGGTTCTAAAAAAAAACATTGTTAGTGTTCACCTCCATCAGGTCAACATTGCATCGGCACTCACATATTACAGACCTTCACTGATATTAAACCCCGAACTCGTGCGAAACTGTAATCTACCAGCACTCCAAAAGTAAGTTAATTACAGTATCCCGCATAAAGTGTAATGCAAATATGAAATTCGACTACCGTACCCTCGTCAACTTTCCACTCAGGACCCTGACAATGGCCAATCGGCGATCTTCAATTCGCGTAATTTTAGCCACGTAAACCACAGTGATTCCCTCTGGGGAGCATTGCTTCACACTTTCCGCCAAAGGATGTTCATCTTGAAGTTTACCTGCAAACGTTAACACACTGTAACAACAAATGTTATCTTTAACAAAAAAAAATCGCCATGCAAGAACATACATGTTTCACCATCTCCTTAAATGCACCGTTCATCGCTGTAATCTTTCCGAACACCAAAACGACCGGTTTCAACAATTTACAATTACGAGGAAATCATTCTCAAATCTTAAATGCTTACCAGTTACGTGCATCAATCGTTTGGGCACTTTAAAAGCATTCAACGCTGACACACATCGTACACAGGCTCTGGAAATTACATGAGTTTATGTAGAAAAAAACACAAAATATCAGCAACCGAAAGTGAAGTCTTGGAATAGGTAAAAACTGCGTCTTATTAGCCAAATGCCACTGAATCAGACCTACTAGGCAAGAAACACGGAACAAAAACAATACAAAAACATTAATAAAGAGGCTATGCTAAGTTTCAAACACCAGTAACTCACCGAAAAGTGGCCCGATGTAGTGGAAGCCACGTTCTCATAGCCTCACCAAACGCATCCGGAAGACGTTTACTCTTCACAGTCACTCCTGAAGGAAATCAACTGTACAAGTAGAATCATTGCAGGGTTACAGTTCGAAACATAAGTGTAGCTGAACTCAACGAATCTAGCTGTTATAACAACTGATATGATTCAACATATGTGCTGCGCCTGAAACACAGATGGCACCTACTTAAGTGAACATATTTAGGTACTAAAATGAAAACATCAAAGCTAAACCAAACCTAATTTTGACATTTTCTCCACAAACTCGGGTAGATTCGGTTCCACAATTGCCAGATCATGAAGTGCCCATAAAGGCTCCAGAACCAACTGTTCGAATACCGTTTTCTTGCCTCGCGAATAGGCATCTGGCTAAAAGGAATGTATAAAATTGGAGCACATTTATTTTAATGGGTAAGATCCATAAACGACCAACAAGCGACCTTATTACAAAAAATAGGGCAGAACAAGATACGATACATCCAGCGAGCACAACGACTAAGCAAAACAAAATTGACACATTCCAAAAATAAACTACCTTTATCTGTCCTCCCTGAATACAGAAGTCACCAAAAATTGATTTGGAAAGCTTCTTGGGGTCCATCTAAAAGAAAGTTAAATATGAACGCAATATTAGCTTCACGTCTGGAGCCTGGCTTTATCCGTCTAGTTCGGCTGTTTGTAACTTCGAACTTTTAAGATAAAATCGTTCGACTTAATCAGTTACACTTAAAACTACTGTACCTTGAGCTTAGCGGCCCAGATCTCCGCAAAGTCGTCGACGGAGAAGGCATAAGAGTGTAGGGCGGAGGCGAAGAGCACGTTTCCCTTAGCGGGATCCATATGCCACTCCTCTTCCAACTTCTCAATTGCTCCCCAAGATTCATCTTCAAGAGACAGGCCAGCAGCAACCTAAAAAGAAAACGAAATGGTTTGTACGAAGACATAAGATAAGAACACGACTTGTTAACTGTGCAACGTTGTGGCTTTAATGAAAAATGGATAAGACATTTACAAATGAATGGTAGGATATTCAATATATATATACAATAAAGTTGTTAGTGCATCTAATCTAACGCGCTGACACTTCGGACACTCGAATAAAACAAAACTTCATGTTTCAAGACTTCCACATATTCAATCCCAAATTCCCAAAAGCGCAGTACAATGCACAGTAATCAAGAACATAAAAAAACCAAACCAGGCGGCAAAAAGCATGGAAGCTAGAGCTGTAGAGCATGCATGCTAATTCTGTGACACCGTAGCATAAGAGCATGGCTTACCTGACTGACACAGCTGTTAACGGCCTCCAATAGACGTGTAAGGTGGGTATTTGCCTCACTAGCATCCATTTTTAATTCTACCTAAAAGAACTCGTTTACAGCCCGATCGTACGTCATCCCTCTAGCAAGTAAGACACCTCAGACCTTGTTAACTTTACGGACGACAACATCTCACAAACATGTAAATACGTAATCAAAATGCCAAGTATACCTACCCGTAATCTATCAATCTTATTGATGACCAGAATAACAGACTGTCCATTGGTGAGCGCTTGTCGTAGGTAAACTTGAGTTTGTGAGCATACTCCTTCAACCTGAAACGAAGCAATATTAAAACTACATAAGTCTTTCTCAGAGCTCAGCAGAGTGCTCAGTTCTCAGGAGTTCAACCGGTATGGATACCGTAGTTCCAAACGAACTCACACTCACCCGTAGAATCATTTTCTATCGCAAAAACATTATGGATCATAGAATCAATAAAAAAACTCCCGACTTTCTACGCTACAGTATCCAAAAGAAGAATCCATAAACACCAACCGCGTCAACCAGAAGGAGGCCAATATCAGAGAGCATCAGCGCCGACGAGACTTCTGAAGAAAAGTCGACGTGTCCAGGACTATCCAGGAGGTTCACCATAAGAGGTCCATACAGTAAAGAGACGCCGGACGCCTGAAAATAAACATAGTGAAATACCAGTCTTACAAGACCAATACATGAAGTGAAGATAATACCAGACTCCAGAGGTCATTGCTCAGTGGCGCAAGAGAGCAGTCAGCATCCAGAGGACACCCACTGTTCTTCTAGGGGGACTGGGGACTTCTCCTCATATTTTCTGGCCCCGAGGTAATCACAGTCATGAATATGGCTTCAATAAGATCAATTTCACTACGTCTCTCTTACCTTCATCGTAATCCCTCTCTCCTGCTCATCCTGTCTACTATCCATATAGCGCATCTGACCGGCTAGGCGGCCTGAACGAGAAAATCGATTACCTATCCACATTCAGGATTTCCAAATTTCCATCAAAAACGTGATAATAATATTCAAGAATCTTTATATAGCAAGTAAAGCATACCTAACATGCCGGTTACCAAACTAACATATTTGTTAGATTATAAATCTTGCTTCTTTTACTCAATACTTCACTGCAAGGAAGTAACCTACTTGAAATCAATCCATTACAAGCTAAAAGCGAATCAGCGAACGACGTCTTCCCATGATCAACGTGTGCAATCAGACACACGTTGCGAATCTCGTTGGCCGCCTTCTGGAATCCAAACATTTAAAAGTCCAAAGCCTGCGGCATTCACATAAAATCTTCCCTTTACTTACAATTATAATTAAACAGCATTCCTCGATGTCTACATCGATCAAATAACCGTAATAAAACAACTACGCCAGATTCTGACGAGGTTCAATTAACAGTCGTATGTATGGCCAACGTATCTATCCAACTCACAACGCTAGCACTCCATTATACGCTCCAATATGAATTTACCTAACTAGAACATTATATCCCTACCAAAACAGTATAATAACTACAAGCCAAGAAAAATAACCTACCGTTTCGAACGCAGACACCAATTGATCACCGACACCGACTGACATCGCTCATATGGTACAGGAACACGGAAGACCTACAAAACCAATCTTTCCTTACCCATTCCACATTAAGTGTTAAATCGATATAAGTGCCAACTTTTGGAAAGATCTGACAACTGCATTCCCATATAATATATGCAAATCAGTATAACTAGAATAAAAAATCCCATACGCTACATGGGAAACAGCGTTCGGAAGGCTAGCTAGTACAGGCAGAAATGAAAAACCAAACTTCACAGGTAAATTCCACAACGCCACATTCCAAGGCACAAATCCACAATAAAACACGTCACCTTAAAAAAAAAAACATTTTATTGCGTAACATTCTGTAATAGTAATAATGAAGGTAAAAATCTATGTACATCATTATTATCCAATTGAAATCTACACCAAATTACTTTTCTCATTGTTAGATTTCCATGAGCACAATCTAGGAGAAATAAACAAAACAAAATTTGTTTGCACTCAGAGGATATCCACCAATGAAACAAGGGATTGCTAGCGATAATACATCCTACTTCACGCTTATTCATTCTTGAAAAATTCAGTTCTAAAACGTATAATAGCTGAAAAAACCGTCTCGAATACGGTATTAATCTGACCAATCAGCGCATAAAACAATCAATTAGTTCATACAGTACAATGTGCCACATCGATAATACAAGGGAAGGGTAAAAGCTATCATAAGCTGGGTACCACGGAAGAAATTTAAATCATTTAACAGCATTCAAATTCAATCGAAGAAAAAGCAAATACCCTTCCCTATAATATTATATTACATCCCACATTTCAATATTTCAAAGTCTATTAGAGATTCATGTCGCTTCCCGTACTCAAATGCGTCATATAAGGAAGTATCCACGTTTCGATTATATCTTTAAGCAGTATAACATCCGGTTTTTGAAACGTAATCTGGGCGCTGTTTTCCCATCTAGCGTACACAAATAACTATGCGATTTTTTACTCTAATTCTACTCATTTACACACAACATATGGGAATGCAGACGTCCAACATACCTTTCAAAAACGGTTGTTATATCGCTTTAACACTAAAATATTACAATTCACACTATTACAGCTACGATCCACATCAAACCTCAACGCGGATACAACCCTTTGCATTATTGTTGTACCGTTATTTTTGGGAAACATATAAAGACAAAGAGAAATTAAGCATGCTGTAAATTTACAACATTTAAATTTGTATTGATCAAAGCTCATTAGCTAACTACTAACAAGTAAAATCATAACATAAAATAATAATACAAAGTAATTGTAAACATAAATCTCAAATCAAAAAGAGCACAAACAAACACAAAGCTGATTAGCAACCTGATGTAGCAGTAGAATATGCGTATTTATGGAGGTATGTTAGAAAAAAAAACTAAAAATTGTACAATTAAATCATGAAAAGTCAGTTGGGCACAAAATGCAAATATCTACTCTATATATCAAATAATTAGGAGAGGAGAACTCAGTTATTAATGCAAAAAAAAGCTGATGAAGAACACACAACGAATGTAACAAATAATAATAGTAAAATGTAAAAGGCTTCTTGATATAGTCCCGTGAACGTCCTATAAATGAACTACACGCATCAGTACTATTTCTCACCGAAATTAACGTAATACAAGCACAACTAAAAATGAAAATCGCCTGATGATTAAAACAACAAAATGGTTCACGGTTTTAGTTAGAAATTTCTTATTAGTTAGTGGTTTACATAGCTTAGTTAGTTGTTTTAAGTGTAATGCTCCATTCAGGGCGCATTTAGTCTTATTAAAGCGAAATACCAGCAGGTTTTTGAAATGCATTCCTATGCATCTTATGCGAATGAACACAAATTAGAATAAAAATCGAGCTAAATTCGAATAAATTAGCATAAATACGTAAGAATTTAGTCATCCACGAGTCCACGACGCGTTTCAAAAACCGACCGGTATTTCGCTTTAAAAAAAGAAATGACAGAGCCTAAATATTGATGCTTGCGGGTGTACTGTACTGTTTCACTTCTTTAAATATTAAAAAAATAATTGCAGGGCTCTTCGCGAAAGAAGCGATATGAGGATCAAAAAGGGGGATTTAGGATTTAAGGAGATAAAAACAAGGCATCAACAATGTTGAATACAAACAGGAGGTATAAACTAAAACAAATATTTGAGGGCTTACATAGAGGTTACATACAGGGTAAAAACAAGAGGTACGCTCTGAGGCGACATGCATAATAAGAGAAGGGTCCGTTGATTTAGAGGTCCGGATTAAAAAAAATAACAATAAACAAAATAAACTTCCCGAGATTCACAAAATTCAGGCCGCGTTTGAGGAGAACAATTCAACACATAACATATATACTGAGGGAGGGTCATAATACTACAAGGAACGCAAAAACAAAAACAAAAAGATATGCATTAGCAAATTATTAACAAGAACAAGAATAATAGAGCCACTATGTCATCAGTCATCTCAATCTCAAAAACTTCCACATGGATAAAAAAAAATAATAGAAAAACACGCACTACAAGCAATTATGAAGTGATATGGTACAAGTAATAGCAGTAGCAATTCTACGGTAAAACAACAACAAACAGCACAACCATGATACGTTTCTATTCAATGGGGAACTAGGTAAAGGTGACGCAAAAGTTTCGTTCCCAGCATCTTGATTAAATAAACAATTCCTGCATTACAATTTCTAATCAATCTAATCTATCCCAATTCCAAGGTCTATAACCATAGTATACTCAATTTTCATTCTCACGTGTTAATCAGAGATGCCGAGAATCCACAAACTATTCTCAAATTTCAGATATAAAACAAAAAATAAATCAAAAGAACTCATCCACTTGGGTCCACCGGATGATGTCCATTTCCATTCCCATTCACAACTGGTTCGCTTTCCTTTTGTACGCGCGACTTCTCCACTAAATGAATACGGAATAAATTAAAGCAGAAATGAAGTTTTGCTAATCTTACAAGTTTGATACAACAATTACAATTTGTTAGTGGCGGATCATTTGAATCCGGATTCTGCATCTTACAGGGTATAGTTACACCGCAACATCGCTATGTTTCAAATAGAGAATATAACTCTGCAATAAAAGATGCAGACGGTCCTTATAAATGAGGAAGTAGACGGAAAGTAACAAAAACAGGCCCAGTATCACGTATCACATAAAACTGACGACTCGTGAATTTACAAAGCAACTTTAAAACAGTATCCCAACACACAAAATTTGACGCTGTACAGATACAATGCAAAGTGTACAACTCTCCGTAAGCGCAACAAACAGTTCTACGGACCTTAAACACAGCTTATCTAAAAGTAATGTCCTCACCCAGCGCCTCTTCCTCATTGTCTGTGGGCGGGGCTGCGGTAACAACCGTGTTCATCACACTGGTTACGGTAGACTGCTGAGGAGTTGTTTGTCCAGAGGACAACACAGTGGTCGTCGTGTCTTCAATCTTGATCTGCTCATCCACACGACGCCAATCCACTTCGATCTTCAAACATAGCAATAGGGTCAAAATGTAATACGGTAGCCATTTATCTACAAACCTGCCGTATTTTTGTGTTGTCCAGTATTTCGCTTTACGCTTTTTTATATATTTGTTCACGCTGTATTATTTCGCTCTTGTTCTTCCAGAATAAAGTATTCAATATAATACATAGTAATATGTCACCTTGAAAAGAGATGTGTGCTATTACAAACTATCAATGAATGGTTGCCAGTTGCCATGTATAAAGTGCGACATATCTAATTGTTCGGCGTTGCGCGTTGGCGTATATTTCGACAAGGTAAAGAGGGCAACGGGACGGGGGCACGAGCCCATTTAAACAATTACCAAACACATTCAAGTATGTGATAATAAACAGAAATAAATAACAAACTTTTCCAGCATCCGCCCTCTCAGCAAGATCGGCAGCCGCCTTCAACGCTTCGAGATGAGCATTCATGGCTCGCAGAGGCTCACCCAGAATCTAGAAATAAGGTCATGGATATACTAGCCCGTATTCTCGGGGCGACGGAAATGTTCCGTTGGGAAACTCATTTGTATGCAAATTTTTCCTCAAGGTAGTCTTGATAGTCGAGAAATTTGCATACAAATGAGTTCCCCAACGGAACATTTCCGTCGGCCCAAGAATACGGGCTACTGACGAATAAACAGAACTCCTAGAAAGAATTTTACTGTGTACAAGAAAAAATAAACAAAATAGCATTACGCTGATTTTTTTGTACAAACAACGTGACAACATGAGCTCTCACTACGCTAAAAAAAACCACATAAAACCTATCACGCAATGTTAATCGTCGTGCTACCTCATCAATTTAGAAGTCACCAAACATCACCAAACCACCAAACGTAAACATATAACATACTTCTGTACATTTTGGATTTACCAGAGAAAAGGGCATAAGGAGGCTCCAAGAAACAGTGGCGAGAGCAGTTGCTCTTGCTTCCAGAATGCTGAACAAAGAACACATTAGGTGAAAATATAAAAGATTCCAAATATGGAAACTACTTAAATCGTATACAATTTACATACAAATGCAATAAAAAATAAACACTGACTATAAGCTACGTGCATAAAATTAAAATCCAAGAAAACAAAAGAAAAGAACACTAGAAAACATACCGCACGTCCATCTTTGGAGACGCGACAGAAATGAGAAGGTCGTCAAACCTGAAAAGCGTCACAGTTACATGACATTACATTATATTGTACAATTACCTGTAAAAGAGTTTATCGAAAACTGACGATAGTATACTTCAGCTGTAGTGGAAAGCAAAACAGTAAAGCCACAAGCGCCGAAAACACGTCGAGAGTACTTCATTATATATTCGAATTAAGAAGAAAGCAACTACGCACTTTCTGGCTAAAACAAATACAGTTCAGCTATGATACATCAATAAGAAATAAATAAATAAATGCCAATGGCTTACCTCGGCATGATTCGATGTGTTGCTTCACAAACAATTTCCTGTAGTTGCGGAGAGGCATTAGCCAGAGAAATTCCGGCCAACTAAACCAATCAATTGTTAAAATTAAACGAAACACCATGTATGAATAATAATAAATAGATTATGCTTCAATTTAAGAGAGCGATTGCAGGTTCAAAGTTCAGACACACTGCTAATCGAAAAGTGCCTCGAATTGGGTAGTAATTTCTTGGGGTCGACATACTGCGCGGTACGCGGTACTATTCTTCACTTTGGTAGTTATTTGGGATACTCTTCCATAACTTACCACATGAGCACGCGACGGCACGTAAGAGTGCATTCACACAGATGGCCGAAATTTAACAACATGATGAAACATAATGAAGTGTTGTTATCCATTACCGTAAAATATGACTTACGTTTTCCGACAAAGAATGGGAAAGTTTGAGAACAGCCACACAATGCTGAAGTATTCCTCCGACATCATACACCCACCCGTTACGATCCAAAGCATTCGCTGAAGAGAAAAGGAGAAAAGATAAAGAATAATCAAAGGTAAAGAACAATCCTATATTAAAAAACGCGATTCGAGTTTCGAGTACACAAATACATTTTTTCGCCCTTTAACACAATTACAGTTTTAAAGATAAAACATTTCCATTAAAGTTAAAACATACCAAGAAGAGGAGTAAGCTGTACAAGACTGTCCAAATTCTCGTTGCGCAATTTTGAGAACCTTCAATTGTTCAGTTCAGTTGTATTCAATTTAACAACGAACTTCAAAAGTGAAAATGAAAAGACTATACTTCCGCAAAGAGGAAGGAAGAGCAGACTTTATTCAGTAGAAACAGAAGTAAAGTTGAAAGCTTCCAGAGATACGATTATACTGAATTTGACATAAATACAAACTAATGAGCATATCGTCTAGTCTATGGCTAGGGCAGGAAGCGAAAGAAGATCGCAAAGAAAAATGCTATAAAATATGCAAAAAAAATACCAAACGATATACCTGAGATGTGAGGAATTCAAATGCGAAAGTTGCATCCTCCTTCGGCGACACATGAATACCAGAACGACAAGACTTACTAAAAATAATGATAAATATGATTATTATAATTTATAATAAAGATTAAAAATAATAGTAAAGAGTGAGAATTATTATGATTGATATTTTTCAGGTCGAGTCTCGATAATAGATATGAGCAAACAACCAAACAACGTAAAGAAGCGCGCATGGCATGCGGTCTTCAGTCTACTTCTACTTCGTTAAAGAACGAACAAGATATGCAATAAATAAATAAATAGAAAATGCAATGTTCTCACCAATAAAAACAGCAGTTAAAACAAACAGAGCGAGATAAACCACAGCGTCCATTTTATCTTAGCACTCTTCCAGTCGCCTCAATTGGACGCATATAAATGCCTGAATACGAAGGTATAGGTAATCAGTAATCAGGTAATCACAAATTGAAAAACAAGAGAACAGAGCAACCAGAAACGTCGAACACACGTTCGTCATTATATACATAATTGCCCCAGTGATAGACACGTTTAACAGTCGATGACACCCTACATATTACGTTCGGTAAGGTAGACGGAGCTATGGCAAAAAGCTTTCATACAAAGAAAACACATTCGAAAGAACAAGAGAAGAGATTAAGAATATAATTTAAAGAAAACCAATTGTAGGCATTTTATAATTAACAGAGCGGGGGCAGCAAAAAAAATAAGCGGCCAAACAAATACGACTAAGCTTGAGATCATGGTGACAATGTGTGTTTAAATTATAAAACAACGGTTTAATTTTTAAATAATAGCCATAATAACAGGGAATTATAACTAACGAGGAATTATTATTTTTTTGTTATCGGCTAATCGTTGTTAGCTGTGAATAATTACTGATCGTGTTATTCTTCTTTTTCTTTTTATATTATTATTTATGTTCATTTTTATATTATTATTTATGTTCATTTTTATATTATTATTTATGTTCATTTTTATATTATTATTTATATATATCATTATAACTAATAATTATTTATCTTATAATGGTTTATCTTACGTTATTACGTTATTATTAGATAGTATTTATTTGTTGTTGTTATTATTTTATTATAATAATTTTTATCATTATATATTAGTTAGCTTTATTATATATACTTGTATTAGTTATATATACTTGTCGTTATAGTATTCCTGTGTCGCCGAAGCTCACATCTCCTGTGTTGCATTTTCTATTCCTATTCCTGCATGAATATGTCATAACTTTTGCCTTTCTCGCAGTCAATGCATACACGTATATAACTCGGCCAAACAAAAGCAAGCGTAACTTTTCGAAAAGTCATGGAATGAAGAAGGAAAGGTTCTGCAAGAGATTAGCGAAAAATAGGCTCTTGTTCGACAAGGATTCGTTCCGGACTGCAACCATCTTGTGAAACGCAAGTCATCGAACGTTCGAACGCAAAGAAAGCAATCAATCAATAAGATACTCGGAAAATTTTCAGCAAAGTGCTTCGCTTGGTCCGAATTGAAAGGGCAAACCACAAACGCATCACGCAAACAAAAAAAGAAGCAGGTGCATGCGAGCGTTTGCGAGGCGTGCGCTTTTCTCTAACGTCTCCCCGCATAAAGCACGACCATTGACCGATACTCCGGGCAATCTTCAGAAGTACGCAGTGAAATTCTTCGCGCACCGGCCGAGTGATCGATACTTTGCAGTAGTTTTTGTTTTGTTCTAGTTATATTTGCGTATATTTCATAGTTTTCTATGAAACTAGTAACACCATACTTCAGGTGTACAGGTCTAATCACGACAGTCTTCTCTGTACAAGCGGACTAGTGAAAAATAGGTTCTGTGTCGGGGTTTTACTCTGCCAACATTTCTGTGCGTTATGGTAGTATTCCCATCATTATCTCTTCACGTGAGTGCCTATTATGTCCATTGTGGCCACGTCCAGTCAATCGTAGGTGTCCATGTTAATGTCTTAGCTCCCAGAAGCAGTATCTTAGCCCTGCAATTTACAATTAGGTTGGACTTTAGTCGCATATACGCGGCTCACGTAGACAGATATGTAGAATCCATTGTAGCATCCTATTTTAGATCACTCTCAAGATAGCTTCATTACAGGAAGATTCTTCTTTACCAGTGTCCCATAAGTCCCACTGTGATGAGAGACAGCCTGGCAGGCAATGAGGGTTGCAAATCGCACTTTGCTGCCCTGCCTCACCGTCGTCTTATGCAGCGCATATTCCGTAATATCGTACGATGACTTAAAGCGAAATACCGGTATGCTAAATTATGCTCATTTGCATATGACGCATAAGAATGTTGGTGTACTCGACGCGTTTCAAAAACCGGCCGGTATTTCGCTTTAATCTTTTGTGGTATCCCTACATTCCCTACCTACACCCTACATCTGAATTCAATTCAATATGTGAATGGTATATTTGTTGTCTTATCGGATCTATTCGGTTATAGGGACCCCAGTCCAAACGCATGGAAAGGGGGCGGGGCTTAGGCTTCATAGTGTATTTATCTCCAGTTTCGCAGGGCCGAAACACCTCAAAAAATCATTCAGCGCGGCTTTCACTTTCCATATAGAAACTCATTCAGAAACTCGCTACAAAAATTGAAGATCAGGGACAAATTTGAATTAGTACACGTATTAGCTACTTGCATGCGAATATCTGTATTAAATTCAAATTTGTTCCTGATTTTCAATTTTTGTAGCGAGTTTCAAATTGTGCTTATGTATGGAAAGTGAAAGCCGCGCTGAATGATTTTTGGGCCAGATTCGCCCTGTTTCGGCCCTGCGAAACTGGAGATAAATACACTATCAGAGAGGCAGAAAGTCACTTTTAGCCGCAGAAAGCTGGAACAATAAGTAAACAATGTAAAATAAAACTCGTTTACCTCTAAACGAATCCACTAAAAAAGTAGTAGTTATTTGCCTTATATGACCGGTCTGGGGTCCCCCAACCCAAATGCCATGTCTCATCACCTTCTATGATCTGTTTGGGGTCCCCAAACATGTGAAACGTATTAGACTAGCACAACTACAACAACAACAACAACAACATTGAGGTACATAGACAATAGCGTCATGCTTAGTTGTCCAACAAAATGACAGGAAATATCCCAACCCAAGCGCCAGGGGAGCTCAAGAGGCATTACATGTGGTTTGGTGTACCCTAAAAAGTCAAAAAAGCTAGAGTGAAAAATGGTATTCATAAAGGTTGTATTTAAGTTATTGCTTGCATGTGTCCTATTTCTCAACGCTCTAGTAAGTTTTAACTAAGCCCCGCCCCCTTTCCCATGCGTTTGGACTGGGGTCCCTATAACCGAATAGATCCGTCTTATCTTGTTACTTATTCAAGCTCTATTCTTGTTTCTTATTAATAGTAAATCTGTAAATTCAATCAGATGGCATATTTAATGGTAAGGCGTTGTTAGCTCATGAGTTCGTGCACTTGGTTTTACGGGCTCACTTGGTTTTACGGACTTTTTCTTCTTCTTCGAATTCCTCGCGTCCTCGCCCGAGTCTGTGACGTGACACATACTCCGCGACATCCGACATCTGCCCCTTTCTTATTAGAATTCAATTAGAGCAGTTAATTCATAATTCATATCCATTATCCATAGCATACCCTGGCCTGGCTGGTGCTGGTGGAAAGAACTAAACTGTTATGAACTTGCGGTAGCAAGAGCGGAACGCAGGACCGTCTGTCATTGTCATTCATCATTATTCACTGATTTTGCCTTGTTGCGCTCCCCATCCTCTATTTAATGATTGTAATCCAGTCCGATGTTTTCGACGGTCATCGTATTGCTTAGTGCTTAGTTTTCATCAGCAACCACAAATCACGTCTTCTCTTTCCCCTTCTTTGTGCCCTCGGTCGTCGCTCTTCACGCGCGTATCTTCTATCCTCTCTGACGTCTAATTAATCAATTCGCCGGATGGATGAAGGGCCCATTACTAGGTCCCTGGGCTCCTCTGGTGTAGGGCCCTTCTACTAGAATGAGTCGATTTAATCCCAAATCCCGTGATAGGCTACAATAATATAATCACGAGGTTTCCTGGTCAATATCTGCTGGGGCTTTATTCCCTTTTTTTTGTGCGTGCGTCCCTTTAACGTGTGCATTCTGCATTAGACTTAGTTTCCTTTTGCACGGCGGATCTACGTCTAGCACCCACGCAGCACGAGCATTATGTGGTATATAGTGACGGATTATTCATAGTATCACAATTCTCAATCGAATATTTCAGGTAACCAACCGTAACAATCTATCAGAATGCGAGGCGAAATACAGGGAGGCGATCTGAGCAAAGTGGAACTAGAGGTGAGAAACATTTTCATGCTGACTTTGGTGTTGGTTGTTGGTATGTGTACTGTATGTATGGCTCATATACTATGATGTTCCGTGATTTGTCTTGATACCGCTAAATGTAGCAAGCTCGGAACACGACAATGAGTCGTGAGAATGAATGCCTCAAATCGTGCGATAACCCCCGAAATGGTTCAGCAGGAATTTGTACATTGAGTGAAATATACCGAAAAAAACATATCTCTTGTTTTTTTTTGACATTTAAGTAGCCAAATTAAAATAATCAAACCTCCGTTTAGGCACAGGTTTTATCAGTTGATGGTTGCACCGTTGCATGGCAATGGTAGTAGATCTCTAAAAAAATCCAAAACAATAAACATGCTTTTGTTTTCAGGAGGGGCTCTCAGTAGAAAAGCAGCAGGAGCAGCAGTTAATGAACAAATTGGCATCTGGCGGGAAGCTGCCCGCTAAGCCTGCAACTTCTTTCCTTCAGAAGAAACTTCAGCAGAGGGTAAGATATTTGTTTATTCGATTTATAATTCATGTTACTTGGTCTTGAGAGTGAGCCAGTGAGCCTGAGCATGCATACTATACCCTTCATTTGTTAGTTCATTAATCGATATCGATGATATACAGATATACTTTCGTTGGTTCAGTCAGTGCTTAGTTTTTTTCTATTTTGATTCGGTTGGATGAAAGGTATTGGTGACTTGGCCTTACTATATTAGTATTACTGTATTTTGTGGTTGGGTTGGTTAGTCTGTATTTGTGCTTCTTTTAGAAGTTCTTTGATTCGGGAGACTATGCCATGGACAAGAGCAAGCAACAGGCGGCCGGCCCACCCCGTCCGCATCCGCTTGCCGCTCCGCAACAGCTGATTAACACACCGCAGCCATCAACCAAGCCGGTCAGTTTCTTGTTGTTTCTATATAGTTTTATCGTTTTATGGAGTAGTTTGACGTGTAGAATTGATCGCATTACTTGAAAAGTTGTGGCGTGTCGAGCAGGAATAGTTGCTGAAAGACAACATGGATTGTTTATTTTTTTGTGCGCATCTTCTTGTTAATAATAATTTATGGATGAACTTGATGTATTATAATTATGTTTACCATCTATTATTTTTGTTACTAGTATTGGTATTTTTTTCATATTATTATTATTATTTGGATGTTTATGTTTCCAGCTTTGTTCACCGACTGCTCCGAAATCGCCCAAGTCTCCCGATCCGAGCAGCGATTCAACAGAGGATGGCCTTCAGATCCCACGACCTGACAATGTGCCACAGAGAAAGGTAATTTTCACTATTAATATGTTATCATTGGCTGGCGTGCCTATTGTGTTTTGTTTTTAAAGTGTTATTACTTATAACGACCGGTTTTTGAAACGTATTTCGAAAAACTGTATTCCCGTATGTAGTATACAAATTAGCATACAATCGAGCCGCATACAATGCATCGGAAAAGAGCGTCCTGCGTCCGCTTCAAAGCCGCTATTTTACAGCTTTAAGTAACTAGTGAATGCAAAGGCCGAGCCGCCGAGCTCCTGTCAGGCAAATGCTTTTATTAGTTTCAGTCTGTTGCTGAGCTGACTTGTGTCTGTATGCAATGTACAATTTGAAATTTGAACGATATTTACTGCAATGCGGCAATGCCTGATTTTTGGTTGTCAGTGTGTGGATCCAATCCATGCGTTTGCAGCTCATATTAATATAACAAAAGTGTTTCCATTCAGGCCTCTATCATCAACCCCGGTATGCATTCAAAGCTGAGCCCTCAGCCTCTTGTTCACCACGAAAGCCACTCGGAGGTGCCGGAAGTTTAACTTCCATTTTCTCTTGTAAGCTCTTCTTTCTTATTGGCTATTTCCCCTACTCCTTTTTTCCATTAAGTCAATTTCATGTTCCATCAATCGGATTAATGCAATATATATACATATTTCTGTACACTGTATTGAGACGTGCATATCATTTGCCGTATAATATTTTTCCTAAAAAGAATGTCCAGTAATTCAATTGTTTTTGTCTGCGTCTGCGTCAGATTTTACGTACACTATTGAATATGACTATCCTATCGATCATCAGTGATTTTGATTCAGTAAATAGCATATTCAGAGTCGACATGCTATGCCAACAAGATTATTACTTACAATACTTACGGTACCTGGGTACTAGGTGATAAATAGAATAAACGGTATGAGTGAGCATTGGCATGTGGACATCCTTGTGATCTTTCCTTACTTTCTTCCTTCTTTGTTGTCAGAGTGTGCTCTTTCTGTGTTACCTAGTTTTTCTGAAATAACTGGTCCTAACTTACTAATTGTCGAGATACCGGAGTAAGTGAGTAAGTAAAAGTAAACTCTAATCTAATTCTTTGGGAATTCATACCTTTGAATAGTTCGTGTATGCCTATCTCCCGAAGGTTCCTGCCCAAAGGATCTCCGGATTCTCCCGAAGGTTTAGTAGTACATCTTTTTTCTATTTAATTTCCATTTAAAGCTTTCCTTTATTCATTCAATTATTGATAGTTACTTCGATACGCACCTACTTTTTTCAGCCTTTAAAGAGGTATAACGGCTGTTTTTGAATCGTATTTAGGACAAGTGTGTCTGTCCCAAGTCCCAATATGTTCTACGGGATTTTAAGCCGAATTATAATAATTCGTGTACGACGTTTGATTTGGAAATACAGTTATTCCATGTACGTTTCAAAGACCAGATGTTATATCCCTTTAAACCTTTAAACGGCTGTCCGTTTAGTCAAGTCACAAATTTGCTGGTTTGGTTGTTGTTGTGTAAATGTTTAACAACTCATACTTCGCATAGTAGGTTTTTGATTTGTGTTTTTGTGTTTCTATTTTGTAAACTGATTTCCGATAGCTTCTACTGGTGTGACTTTCCAACTATCTGTTTGTAGTTTCATTGATTATATTTAAATTAGAAGCATCCAATTGTTGGATATGAGAGTTTTCTTGAACGTGCTAGTTTTTCTTCTTAAATTAGTTGTTTCTGTTCCAGTTGGAGAAAAATGAGTGAATAAATATTGTACATAATTGATTTATCTGAATGAAGGCGTATTTCGCTGTTTGTGGGAATACTGTGCATTTTTATTATTGTGCTTTGAATAATTAAGATTTTGCGCGTTTGTTTGGGGTGATCAGAAAATGTATGTGGATTTGGACGGGAAGTTTGATTTCTCTTGAACTTTGTAGGAATCGTATTTGGTTTTTTAAGCTTATGGTAGACGAGTTTGTAGTGTTCAATTAATTTGTGCCACATGAGTTTTTGGAATTATGGAGGCCTTCAGAGAGCCCCTATTGCCGTGTCTGTGGAATTCTGAATTCTGAATAATCCCCAGGCAGCCCTTATCATTTTGGCGCATGTTGCATCGTCGTGGAGATTACGGTAACTGCTTGCGTGGAGTTTGTAGCGTGCGTTCCCTCGTTGTTCGAGGAAGTGTGTCTTTCTGGAGAGTGCAGGTGGAACTAGAAAGAGTAGTTTGTAGTGTGCGGCCTCGGCCGGGCAGGTAACTCCTAAAGAGTGTATGTTTTCAGGAGGGTCCAGTCAGTTGCTAGGGCGCAGGGGGTTGGTGCCTGCTCTCCCCAGTTGCTCTCTCACACAGACATCGATTGGCCGAGTCAAGGCGGCTAACGAAACAGTCTCAGAACTTCCAAGGTCGTGCTCCTCGTGGTTAAGCTGAGCCTGAACCTCCTACGGTGAGAAATGGACCTAGGTGAGTCGTCTTTTGTCTAAGATCTCCTCTTTTTCCGCGCTCTTTTGCGTCTCTGTGACTCAACTCGACAAAGGGGACGGCTCCCCGTGGTGTGGGGTGTAGGATGTAGTCTGACACATGCTGTTTGGTGGTTGGTGGTTGCTCATCTAGACCTATGGGAGTCTGGGAGCGAACGACCGGGAGGAATAAGCGAGTCTGGGTTTTGTTGAACAGCCCGAAGTTGTATATGTTTGAACGAGTGGTGCTTGTAATGATTAATTTGGTTGGTTAATTAAGTTGATTAATTAGTTTAATTGTTGAAATTTATTGGTTGCCTAGTGTTCAACTATGGATTATTTTATCTATTGTCGTAGTTGGGTAATGATGATGACTTCGTTATGTAAGTAAGAAAGCTTATAACGTGTATCTAAAGAATTTCAGTGGGTATGAGCTTGAGACTTTTAGTGGTTCAGTATCCGTAGTGGTGGTTATTTTGTGGTAAACATAACTGAACTCAAGTATTTCAGTGGATCCCTTAGCGGAACCGTGTGCGGTGTGCGGAGACAAGTCGACTGGTACTCATTATGGAGTGGTATCGTGCAACGGATGCAAGGTGGGTATATGCTTCTATTTTGAAGTCTATTTTGAAGTCTACTTTTATGTTATGCGTTTTCGTGACTGACATGCCTCATCAATCATTGTTTCGTCGGTCATCATGTTCCATCTTCCTTCTTCTTCGTAACCTTTGTATTATTTGCCTTTGTAAAAGAAGCACGACTGTTTTCACTTGGATAGTTTTATGTTGTTGGTGATGTTGATTTGCATTGCTAGGCATTTGCATTGCTAGGCCTAGCTAAATGTTTGATTCTTTTAAGATAACCCCTAACTAACTAACTGCTCTAATAAATAAACTTGTGCTTCTTAGTTGTCTATGCTTCACATGACTCTCTTCTTATATAGGAGACTACGCGCTAAGCCAGAGGACGAACAGTGTCCTTTTACAGTAGGAGTTAATCGTGCCTTGCTCTTTATTGTAGAAGTAGTCTCCTTTTTGAAAGTTTAAAGGGACAGGTCCATCAAAGTAAACCTATATTTACGATTTCGTCTTAATTTTTATTAAAAGTGTTTATTACAATATATGCAAACCAAATTTTATCGACATTCACCCCGGGGAACTTTTTCCGACGAGCGCATCCACAAATGTATACCGTTGCCTGGCCCTTCCTCTCGTTGTCTATCGCTCTGGTTGTCTGCTCTCCCTGTCTTTCATGCGTAATTTTGCTACTGTGTTATAACATACGCGACGTAAAAGAGTTATTAGGACTAAATTGATGCAACTACGGTACCCTTATAAGTTGGGCGCGTCGTAAAAAAGTTCCCCGGGGTGAATGTGGATAAAAATTAGTGTGTATATATTGTAATAAACGCTGCTAATAAAAAATAACATGAAATCGTAAATATATGCTTATTTTGATGGGCCTTTCCCTTTAAAGTTCCTTGTTCATTTGTTCTATTTTTGTCCGAAATTCTACTTATGTCACTAGTCACTGACATTTAGTTTGTCGGATTATCTTTAATAATTAGTTAAAATAAAAGATTATGTACTATTTTGAGAGATTGAGAGGGATTTTACGGCTTAGGAAGGGCTCTAATGTCATCAGTGGCGTCCAATTCATGGAATGCCTTAATCCCTTTAGTACTTTGATTTTTCAAGAGATTTCCGTTTTTTTTCTTGCTATTATTAAAAAAAACCCGAATTAGTATATTAGTAATCATCCAATATGTATTACCGGTTCACGTTGCTTTAATCGAGTAATGCGGGGTTGAGTTCTACCTTTGCAACGCTAATTGTCGCTATTGGAGTAGATTAAAGCTTCTTTTTTTTGTCGTTTGTCCTTTTTCGGTACGTAGTGTTTCATTTTTTTTTTTTTGTGAAATTGTTTTAAGTAATTGGTCACCACTGTTTTAGGGTTTCTTCCGTCGCACGATTCTCCGCAATCAAAAGTTCACGTGCCGATTCAACAAGAAATGTGTTATCGATAAGAACTTCAGATGTGCATGCAGGTGAGACATTAGGAATGTATAAATGCCTAATAGTTAGGACGTTAGACCCTAAATCAATTAGAAGTGAAGGTGGGACTGCGCATTAGTTTTGTCGGGTGTGTTGCAATACTTGTGTCCTGAGTGAAAAATGTACATTGTAACACTTCAAAATGTTTCGGTCGCATTGGGTTTTATTGTTGTTGATCAGTATTTATGTGAATTAGGTGAATAATTTTCCTCGGATGTGGTTATGAGGGTCACTTGAGTTTCAGAGTTTCAGTTAACTGTCAGGCGCGCTTCTGTGGTTTTCGGTACCACCGTAGCTTGCAACTGTTGAGTGGTTATCAGTTTCAGTAGGGCAATCATCAGGAAACACTGATTGACCGGCCATCATTTGTATACATTGTGCCTTTTCCAGATACTGTCGCTTTCAAAAATGCGTCCAAGTGGGAATGAAGAGAGAAGGTACGCTAATGCTCATAGAGTTTTGTTGATCATTTCTCCCAAAGTGTACCGAATTCGCGACAGGAATCCCCGAAAACGCGAAATCTTTCATCTTGGAAGTTTTTTTTTTGCATGTCATCTTGGAAGTTTTTTTTTTCACAGCATAGGTAATTTGTGAGTAACGTTTTCGCTTTTTTTTGAACATACTCCAGTGTTCTTTGCGTGAACTGCGCCTGCACAAAAGATGAGAATATGAAGTGAGTATGAAACATGATGTAATTTGTTGTGCCTCCACTTTTCATTGTTTCAGCAATCCAATTCGAAAGAGATGCGATTGGTTCTCCCAAGAAACCGCGTAAGGAGTCACCGCCCCCGCAGTCCCACGCACAGCAGCCTTCTTCTCATGTCTCCCCGCCGGACCCCATCAAGATGAGCGTCATCGACGCACTCATGGATATGGAACACAGATGCACTCTAGTAAGCATTTTGAAATGTTTGTAGTTTGACTTATTTTGTAATTGTGCTGCATCTGAAAATAACCAAGTTGTTTCGTAAATTGAGGTAGTCGGCTCTTGTTGTATGAATACGGGGCGCTGCCGCTGGTACCGTAAACATTGATGAATTCATGTAATCTACGTTGAGCAAGAACTTATTAGGGTTACTACTGTACAGTGCAGGCAAAGTAGGAGTTAAGACCCAAAAGAGTTATCTATACGCTCTCTCATGGGTTGTATTTCATGCGTCTCAGGAGATGTGCTCCCGTTACCGCTCCTCCGTCATCACCACCTCAACAGCCGGAGACGGATCCTCATCCGCGTTCTCGCAGCCGACAAGGCCCTGCACGGTGGATGAACTGAATGAGATCAGCCGAACCACGCTATTACTTATGGTATGTGGTATTGTTAACATTAGCTCATAGATGGTTAAGCCTGCCGATGGTAATAAGGTTATGTTCTGGCATCTTGGAGATTTGTAATTTATATAATGTTCAAACTCAAACAGTTCAGTTCTTGTTCACTTAGTTCACTATAATGTATTGCCTACGGCGCCAGCTGAGGTTTATTTAGAGAAATAGGAACTTGGCAGAAGGCGTGTTCTAAGCATTTGACATATTTTGAGGTAATTGCTTATCTATTCTTTGTTTCAGGTTGAATGGGCTAAGAATTTGCACCCGTTCCCCGAGCTCTCCATGGAGGATAAGATCATTCTCCTCAAGAACTATGCTCCTCAGCACCTCATTCTGATGCCCGCCTTTAGAAGGTTGGTTTCTGAAGATGAAGCACTTTAGGCACTGTAAATTGAACTGAGAAGAAACTGAAGTTTTTATTTATCACGAACCTCTACATTAAGAATAGCCTCTTCTACTTTCCACTCTAGTATTTATGCAAAGTAGGCTTCTCGTTCCTATCACTTCTGTGTTTTTGTGTCGAACCGAATTAGATTTCTCTGTTCCTTCTCTCAGCCCTGACACTACCCGTGTGTGTCTTTTCAACAACACCTATATGAGCAGGGAGCAGCAGGGCAGCTCCAACGACCTGGGCGGATTCGCCGCGTTCAAGACCAGCAATATTACACCGAGGGTGGGTGATTGTTTGGTTTCGAGTTTTGAGTAATTGGAATTGGGGACTGGGGATGTAATTTTATGGCATAATTGGGCATTTGGCTGCTATTATTGTAGTGAGAATTTTGCTTATTGTCCGACGGAAATCAGGTATTATGCCGTTGGTGATTGGATAATTAGGGAGATAAGCTCTATAGATTATTGAATGAATAATTGTAATCTATGCATTTTCTATTCGGAATACATGTAATCCTTTCTAATGTAGTTGAACCTGTGATTAGCCACTTGGCTAGTTACGATAATTTTCAGGATTGAATAGTCTCGTTTCAGGTTCTAGATGAAATAGTATGGCCGATGCGACAGCTGAACATGAAAGAAGAGGAGTTTGTCTGTTTGAAGGCGCTTGCGTTCCTGCACCCTGAGGCTAAGGTACTGTATTCTGTGTTTTGCCGAAGTTCCATTTTTAAGCCTCGGAGAACAACGGACTGTTGTCCGTCGCTAATCACAATGATTATAGCTGCCTTGAAACATGTGGAAATTACATAGATTTCAATTCGTTAGCTGTGAATTTGATTTTGGTGGAGCACGGAGCACCTCTGTCGGTGTAGTGTGTAGTTGAATTCTTTGTTATTAGTCTTATGTACTAACTTCACCTCCTTTCAGGGCCTCTCGTCCCAAACACAAACTCTGATTCGCGAAGCGCGCAACAAGGTACTCAAGGCGCTCTATGCTTACATCCTGCAGAACTCGCCTGAAGAAGCGCCAACTAGGTATGTACTCCCTCTCCGACGTATTATATAATATATATATTATTTTCCTGTTGTAATTAGCGTCTATTGTTTGGTGATTAGGTGGGGGGTTTTTATAGCCGATATTTAGATACCGAAGGTAGCTTAATGTCCTATTGTAGCAGTAAGTTATGTGGCGTTAAAGGAACGCAGTCACAATACATTATTCGTTTGGATCGACCGTCACTACATGTTGGAAGTTATAAAGAAAAAGGTCCCAATAACAAATTACAAAAAAATTAACTCAGTGAAAGAAATCACCGAGATGAGGGGATGTACAGGGTTACAGTATGCACTACGAATACGAATAGTGGAGCGCACCAAAACAGATGTTCATTTTCGAACTTATGATATTTACTTATCAGCTGTTATCACCGGCAGCGTTTTAGTACACACCCCGGTATCTCCTCATTTAGGTGATTCCTTTCACCGATTTAATTTTTTTGTAATATGGTATTGGGATTGGGACCGTATTTTTCTTTATAACTCCATACATGTAATGATAGTCGATTAAAAACGATAATTTATTGTTACTGCTTTCCTTTAAGACTATCTGTATTAGTTGCCAGTCTGTGGTTGTCCTTGTGTCCTTGTATTTGGTAGTTCCTGTTATTTGTGTACCTTCTCTTCTAATAAGTAAACTTTTCTAGTTGAGACTCCTTTTACTATAGAGACGAATGCGAATCGTCTTACTCGAAGACGTTTCCTTGATTCAGAAAAGTTACGCGCAGTTCGACTTAGACGTCTTTACTACACTAGCCGCAAAGTTGGTTGTTCTCTCTATTTCTCTTCTCTCATTCTCTTTCACTCTCGTTCTCTCACGCACTCGGCACCTCCTAATTCTATTCTATGTATTCCTGTGTGATATGATATGAATGATTGAATAGAAGAAGCGGTGTTGCCGGTCGGTTGTACCGTTGTACGTCGTCGGCGCTTCCCCGTCACGGCCGTCCCCGACTCCGACCGGACCCGGACGCTAATTCACTGTGCAGTTGTAGGTACGGTAACATTCTTTTGCTGGCCCCGGCACTGAAGGCTCTCACCCAGCTGCTCATCGAGAACATGACGCTCACCAAGTTCTTTGGACTCGCAGAGGTGAGGATTTGTGGTATTTTGCCCCTAGAAACTCCAATTTTGGGCTTAAGAGGGGTGGGGGCGTGGCTTAGGGCTTAGATCCTTATTGGGAATAGAGTGCAAAGTTCTACAGTTTCCAGTTCCCTTCGTTGAGCGTAGATCTCTTCAAAGTGAAAAAGTAATCAAATGAAACTAGTGAGCGTCCTGAGGATCTTTGCACATGAGAAGCTTAGTGGATACAAAGTGTAAAGTGGGTTTTGATGATGTATGGTTCTAGCCTTATTAAACATGAGAGGAAACTTGACTGTAAGTGTAAGAAAGAATAAAGCGGCTACACACTTTTCTGCGTATTTGCGATTTGATAATCCATGCCTGTGGTGTTGTACTGTACAAGGCAAGACAACGTACTGTTTAGGTGGACTCTCTCCTATCCGAGTTTATCCTCGATGATATCAATGATCAGAATCAACCGGCTTCATCATCGTCAGTTAATCTGAAGGCGACTTTACAGGTTTGTTTTCTTTCTGTAACTTAGGTTCTTAGCTTGCACGTTCTTCTCTCAGCTTGAAAATGAGCTTTGAATGTAATGGTGTGGGTCTACGTTAAAAGTAGCACCCGTCACCCGTTCAACTATTGCACCACATCACATTCTAAATTCTAATTCTGGTGCCCCTTTCTGTGATTCTTCGTTCCTTAGATAACTGCTGATTGGTTATTCACTGTCACAAGAGCTCGTAAGGAAAACAGTAATAGATTGGATCATTGACTTGATTGCAGGGCGCTCCCCTGTCGGTGGACAGTCTGAGTGGTGTGAGCAGCAATCCTGCCTCCCAGCAACCGGCCTCAAACCATTCGATGGGACAACAGGTCAACTCCCCGGCTGACAGTATGAACATGCACACACCGATGTCGAGTGCCAGTATCGCGTCACCGTCCACCTCGGTGCTAGCGTCATCGTCACATCAGGTTGGCGCCTAGTGAACGATATTGTAGGTAGGAGGGTAGGTCTATGGAGGGTAGGTTTCCACCTAGAGTGTGGCATATGGTTCCAATGAAAGTTCTCTTATTACGCAACCGGTAGGTCTTCGGTTTCTGTATTCTGTGGGCAGGTTTTATGCTATTTCTCACCATGACGTTCATTATCAGTACTTTTGTAGTCGTATGACAGAGGTGCGTACTCAGAGTCCCAATGGTATCGCATGCTTTCTTTAGGTCCTTTCGTCGCACACATTCTCTGACCACTCTTCGATGAACCTGGCTCATCAGATGGGCGTCCTCAACCCCGGAGCACTTCTGCAACCGAACACTGTATCTGCTCTCCTCTCGCAGCACAATCTCTTGCTCCCCTCCACTCTGTCTTCGTTGAGCTGTGAGTCGTTTTTCTTGCTTGCTTTGCTTTACGGGACCGGGACGTGTCACGTGTCAGAGTAAAATCAGTGGTTATGTGAATATGTTTCTAGACCTGCAAAAAGCACATAGTACGATTCCGTGCCGTGGACTGAGCATTCCAAGTCGTGCAAAATAGGAGTTGGTAGCGTTGTCACTTTATCAAGTAGATCCTAAACCTGAACCTCAAGAGAGCTGGGACAATTTACATATATTAGTTATTTGTGTGTGTTTCAGCGTCAGGCGCAGCTTCGTCGCTGATGAACCTGCATGGAATGGGGGCAGGTTCTATGGCGGTGACCACGGCTGCAGGCCAGCTTCCCGTATCGATGGCACACCTGCAGGACCTGCAGATGCTAGCACAGATGGAGACTAAGGTGGCCACGTCACTATGAGCCTGAACCTGAGGAGATAACTTGGCCTTTTAGCTACGGTATCCCAGTAGGTTAGGATACTGTAGTATTATTGATTACAGGACACTGTAAAGTAAAGGGATACTGTATTTTGTAGAATTATGTGGTGTTACTGTACACTAGAAAAGAGTACGCTGTGGGATGTGCTGTCTGTGATTGAAACTGCACAATAATTGGATGTTCGAACATTCACACAACTATTAGCCATTCCATGACCCGGTCCTTAGCCAGTTAGTGTTTCGCATTTGTTCTGTTGTAGCGTAGCAAGCTAAGTGGCTATGTGACACTGCACGATAGTCTACTGAGTCTACTCAGATGTTCCCACTCTTTCGTATTTTAAGGATCTTTGTCCTGTATTTTCATTTTAAAATTATCCATTAGGCCTTTTTCCCGCCGTTTTCTTTTTTTTTTTTTTTTTTTTTTTTTTTTTTTTTTTTTTTTTTTTTTTTTTTTTTTTTTTTTTTTTTTTTTTTTTTTTTTGCTTGTTTTGCTAAGTTTTTTTGTTTTTTTTTTTTTTTTTTTTTTTTTTTTTTTTTTTTTTTTTTTTTTTTTTTTTTTTTTTTTTTTTTTTTTTTTTTTTTTTTTTTTTTTTTTTTTTTTTTTTTTTTTTTTTTTTTTTTGTTTCTTGCTTTCTTGTTTTGCTAAGTCTTGAAAGTCAGCAAATCTGTTGTTTCGTCGATCTGTTCTTTAAGTTATTCAGTACACATTTATTCAGTTATTTGTTGTGCAGTCCTACAGAATACGATGATCAGAGATGATCTTTTTTACATCCTTCTATTTATTTATATTGTATCATTTGATAGCAGAATGTACTATCGTAATATGGATTATGGGAGGCTTCCAGTACAGATTGTTTTCAAATATATTATGGTATTTAAAGCCGTATGGCACGACTGCTGCATGTACAGCATGCAAATTGTACTCCCTAGGTCGCTTCTGTGCTGAAAATGGCTTTGAGGACACATACATTTGCATTGACGTGGATTACCGAATGTAGCTTGCGTTTTACGAGCCACGTGCCATACCGCTTTAACAGAAAGCGATTTTATTTTATTTTATCTCTGGTCCAAGGTGAATGAATTTGTGATATACTGTATACATATTCCCCCTTTTTGTTATCATTTTGTGTCTTGTTTGTTGAGATTTTTTGGATTTTTATGCTTTTGTGGTTTATATATTTTGATTGTTATTAATATGGTAGTCTGTAGTTTCAGAAATACTGTTTTTAAGATGATATTGTAATGTGTACCAAGTTTGGGTTTCTTTTCCTAACTACACCTTTTGTCCGGGCTTTATTTCATATGTATGCATTTTTTTTGTAGAGGCCACCTGCCTTACTGAAATAGTGTAATCATAGTGTTTATCTTCAGAATCTATATGACCAAAGTTAATACCTTACCCTTGTTTGTTTGTTAGTCGGTGGTACTGTAGACCTGCGCAGAAAAAGTTGGCTTACAAGCGGCGTGAAAATGGCACGCAAGGTGTTGCGACGATATTGCCGGGCCGTGTAGCTTGCAGCTTATGGTCCAACGTTGAAGGGGACCTTTTTTTGCGAGAGTTGAGTCACTGTTTATTTCTTTTATTCATGTTTTACTTTCTTGTCACTACGAGGATTCGATTGTTTCAAGTTTGTTTATTAGCACTGTTTTGTAATCAAAGTTTGAGATAAATTCTATTATTTTTTGTCGTTTTGTGGATTGAGAATTTGGATTTATGTTACTGGATTAACTGGAACGGGATGCATGCAACTATAATTATGGAGGAGGTACATTGGAGACTCCCGGGTCACGCTGCACATTTTGCGCGAAAAAACGGCGCGCCGCGTAAAGTTGGCTCACTTTTTTTTTAAACTATGCAAATTAGGAGGTGAGATGACAAGGAGCACGAGCGCAGCATTTGCGCTGAGTGGAACTGCACGCATTCTAGCGGAATTGGCCGCCGCGTGGTACAGACAACCTGTTTGCGCAACTACGCTTAGTTTCTGCTTTGTCTCTTAGGCGAATGGGTTACCGTAGGCGCACCAGTTCTATGGCGCGCGGGTAATGCGCCACGGGTGCGCCAGGATGTAAAATGTCAGTTTGGTCACCCGCGCTCCCTCTAACAGATGCGCCATACTTGTGCCAACAAGAACTGAGCACGTCTGCGCTTTCTGCGCAGCTCTACCTTCTTATTGTGTGACTAGTGCGCGGGTTTCATAAATGGGAAGAATTTTTATGTGGAGGTTTTTCCTGGTTCTGACGTCATGCTATCTGCCTGGTGACGTATAATTTAGTAATCAATCATTAATTATTACATTGCAATCAGGCCATATTTTAAAATGGATTTCTTCTGCATTTATGGCTAACCGTTTCAGGCGAGCCTTCATGTTTTATTGGAGGAATTAGTATCGCACATGACATAACTGATAAGCATTACTCCCTCTATGCCTCTATCGCTCTCTCCCAAGTTATACGTATCCCATGTCTGTATCGTTCTTTCGCTCTCTACCTCTCTTATTGCTCTCTCTCCCTCGTTCTCTCTCTTTCTTTCTCTCTGTGTCTCTCATCGTTCTCTCTCTCTCTCTCTCTCTCGTTGCTCTTCCTCGATTGTTTATACAGAAACTCACTACGTTTGACTTGAACGTTGCTGCGTGCTTCCGTACATTTCATACTAAAATTATTATCTCCCCGCTGTTTTCTTTCTCATTTTATTCCGCATACCCTACATTGGTTATTCGCATCATGGACATCGATCAAGGAATTGTGTCACACTCGACAATTTACCTATTTTGCAAGTCTGCAATGGTTATTTACTCGATTTCGCTCTAGACTCATATTCCCTGTTTTGTATCACTCTACATTCCCTTTTCTAATGTCTCTCCTTCTTCTCCCCTCTCCCCCTCCCCTCTCTCACTCACAACTCTCTCTCTCTCTCTCTCTCTCTCTCTCTCTCTCTCTCTCTCTCTCGCACTCTTTCTATCTGTCCCTGGAGATTCATAGATCACTCCTGCTCACTCTTTAGTGTTTCTAGTCTTCCTTATCTCGGTCCCTCTCTTTCTCTCTCCCCTACTTGTCTCCTCTCTTCCCTTTCCTCACTCTCCTTCCCTCCTCCCATTCTCTCCCTAATATCTCCTCTTTATCTTTTCATCTCTCTCCTTCTCTCTTCATTTCACGTGATCACCGTCCATTATCACTTATCGATCTCATTCTGCATTCTGCCAATGTTTTCTCTTTTTTCACTCCAAATATTATAGTTCCTAACCCTGAGTTTATAGTTTGTAGTCTATATCTTGTAGTTGTGTGGGTATACGCACACTTCCGCTTGTTATACACGACCTAACTTCCTAACTTACCTATAACGTAGTCACTTGTTTAACTTCGGTGTGTTACGAGAGAAAGTTGCAACTTTGTGTAGTATTTGTATCTGACACAGATCTGCGCTTTAGGATATAATCAATAGCTTTATGCCATTAAAACGATAGAATAGTTGTAAATTACCGTAAATATGTGTGAGTTTATCGAAAAGGTAAACTAATTAGTCTTTACAAGTTTAGCTTGCAACTCTGTTATCATTATTCGGGTAAAGGGTGAAGAAATTTGCCTGAAGATTATGGTACCATTAATTACACGAAGAGTTACCTTTGAAGCTTAGCTTCGCATAATTAGTGTGTTACCAGGTTACCATTGGTAAACGCTCCGGTATATAGCAAGTAAGCCAGCAAGTAAGACTTGTGTAGTTATACCATACTAAGGTGTGTTATTTAATTTATTTATTTATTAAAAACACAGACACAGGCATATGATAAGTAGGTGAAAGTAAGAAATGCATAGGCACAATGCTAGTGCAGTTATTCTCGTTTATTGACATACTTTTGCAAAATATTTATGCTCATTTGACCAGATGCTAGTATTTTTCTTCCAAAAAACAACGTTATTTCCTCTTTTTTTGCATGTCTTTTTCATTTCTTTGATCACGTTGTTCTCCCACGGTTATTAGCGAATTATGAATGTCACATGAGATAGAAGAAGTGCAAAATATTGCATACGTCCGGTACAGGTATGGCAAATAAGCCAGTAGGCACACCATACCTTACCTAAGGCAAGGTATGTTTTATTATAATACAAGATGCCTTTTTTCGTGTATTTTTCCTATACTCATGTTATGTTATAATATATGTAGTTACATGAAAAGGGCAATAGAACGAAAATTCGAATCGTCACCTATTACAAAGAAAACCACTAAAATAACAGGACCTTTCCTAATCTGGGATGCTCGTTCTTTGTGTGATGTGGTTTCTTTCATCACAAACACATAAGTACTGTTGTAAACATCCTCAAATAAGTTGACTCTACTGCTGTGCAAGACTATCACCTAAAAATTATTATTTTTTCATTTACCTTGTCGCTAGCGTTCCGCAATTTAAAGCGAAATGATGGCCGGTTTTTGAAACACATCGAGTGCACCAATATTCTTTCTGCCTTGCATCGAGCTAAATTCGAGCAACTTTGCATAAATACATAAGAATTCAGCTGTCCACGATGTGTTTCAAAAACAGGCCGGTATTTTGCTTTTGTAAAGTGTCGTATGGTATGACAAGTGGTTTAGAATCGTACATTGGACATCTGAATTTCCCTATATTATAAACAAAGTTCTGTTCTGCTCTGTGCCCTACTGCGCACTTTCAGGTGACCTCTTCGCGACCATGTGGTGACCAAGTCTAATCAAAAGCCGTTATCAACTTGTCACCAACTGGTCACGAACCAGTCACCAGATAGTTTTTCGTTAAAAACCATTTGATGGGCCAACGACGGTTTTTCTGTGGTTTCGGCACTTTAGACATACTGTATTTTACGGGTGTATTTTCTTCTGTACGTATATGTATAATTGATTGACATTTCCATTTCTTTCTCTATGTTTTCCTACTATCTTATCATCGAGGAATGCCTGTTATTATATCAGTTCGAGCAAGATAAAGATACCAAGACATAAGACATAACGTAGTGTTCGTGTAGTCTTCAGCAAACCATACATCACTTTCCATTAATATCGATTAAATGACATCGATTGACTAACTTTAGTATGCATCACTGATTGGCTGATATTTATTTATTTATTTATTTATTTATTAAATAACACCACAGTTGTGCATCACAATGAAATGATGAAGAAAAAGTAGTTATAACTCGTCGTGTTGTCGTTGATTAGCAATCAGCTAATCTTATTATATAAAGGAGAAGAGTTTACACTTTTTGTTTGAAGCCGCATGTGAACGCAACGAAAATTTGAATATCTAAAGGTTATAAAAGGAGAACCGGAGCCCCGTCTTGAGCAAGCGAAATTCTATTTTTTTTTCATGATTTTTCAAGATACGTTGCAAACGTTTCACATAGGCGTGCTCACTGATGTTCCTGCATTTTAGACGTTGAAAGTCGCCTCAGGCGGCGATAGCCGTCTGGTTAGATAATAAAACAGTGGAATATTAAGCGTACTGTATTGGGGTCTAATTCAGTTGTTTGTGTTGTGTACGTTCGTTATTTTTCCACAGATGCACACATTTTTGTCTGCAGTTTGCAAACCCATTTCCGACTTATTTATTGTTGATACGCGTTGTCCATTTCACGGAGACACACAGTAGTAGTATAGATTGTGTGTGTCGATATTCGTAAACAACCTTTGCCTCCTTTCAAAAGTTATTTGGAATCTCCAATTGTAGGATCGGCAAATATACTTTTATTTTATCCGAGATCACCCTGGTGAAAATGGTTGTCTTGATTTTCTCCTGTGGCTTTTCGTGGTACTTATAAAATGTGATACTTGCCTACCATAAACCACTGCAGATATAGAACGATCTCTCCATATTCGATCTATGTGAAATAATAATTTTTGGCGTCGATGTGCACTTCAGCAACGTAAGGATTCATGATTATGATCAAGTGTGATATACATTTCACTTCTAGTTACAGCACGTTGGATTCGAACCCGCGTCCTTCCACCTCCACCAGTTCCGATGTGACAATGGTCGACGAGATGTGTCACATCTGCAATGACAAGGCCACGGGAAAACACTACGGAGCGATCTCGTGCGATGGATGTAAAGGTAGGCACATTAACAAAACGGGATAACATCCGGTTTTTGAAACTTTGGCGGACGCTATGTTCCATGTAGAGTGTGCAAACAACTTCTCTTTCATTCTAATTATGTTCATTTGTATAAAAATACTATTATGCAACATATGGGAACGTTGTTGTCAATATACGATTCAAAAACCGGCCGTTGTATCGCTTTAAAGCCAGAGAACCATGACGCCGCGCCGCAAGGTTTTGCCAAAAATTTCTCTCTGCTTGAAAATGCCTGCGCCTTGCCAATGAAAAGTTAAGACCGCTATCAATATTGGCGTTCACCCGCCGCCAATATTGTATTAAGAATAAAAATGCGTGTACGGTAGATTGTGCAATACACGCGTTAGCCACCACCGTTTATTCCTGGTGCACAACAACAATGACAAGCAACATGTGTTACCCTACGGGCGGAGATCCTGTTTACAAACTAATTAACAAACATCCTAATCCTAAATAACAACTATTACGAAATAATATTAATTGCTGTCTGCATCTGCAGAACCAGGATCTCCTACACTTACATATCAATATTGGCGTTCACCCGCCGCCAATATTGTATTAAGAATAAAAATGCGTGTACGGTAGATTGTGCAATACACGCGTTAGCCACCACCGTTTATTCCTGGTGCACAACAACAATGACAAGCAACATGTGTTACCCTACGGGCGGAGATCCTGTTTACAAACTAATTAACAAACATCCTAATCCTAAATAACAACTATTACGAAATAATATTAATTGCTGTCTGCATCTGCAGAACCAGGATCTCCTACACTTACATCTCCGTTTCCCAACAAGAGCTGGTCCCCAGCTCTTCTTAAGAAACGAACCACGAATAACAATTAAATGATCTTATAACTTCCTCAGATAAGCATTTTCTAGATGTTAACTTCTAGTGGCTAAAAATGTGTGTGCCATCTATCATGATCTTTACAAATACAAGATATTATCTCAACAGAATGACTAACAAAATGATTCAACAATAACTACTGGCTGTAAACACAATCATTAAAACTTAACAGTAAAGTCTAGCGCAAACTCCTAGGACAATTATTTCTTCACTCAACGATATAACATAAGGACTAGTTATTCTCAGCGAACCCTCCTGGATAACTATAGTTCTTTTAATTTTCCTCCAACAGGCTATCAATGGGATCCGGCAAGCCCTAGCTGCCCAACCTCCCTTCCTTATGTGTTGCCGGCGATGTCTCGCACATCATCATAGCGGGGTCCATAAATATTACCATTTACATTCAATAATATATCTATCCCTAGCACAGCTGGGTTGTCCTTATGGGGCTGCTAATCGTTACAATTTTCAATCTTTTACTTGATAATTATTCAATTTTAAAAATATTGTCCAGTAACTAACGAATGCACTAGATATATTGAACTTCTCTAGCTATCAATTATATGGAAACTTAGCTTCCGGTGGTGTGGTTGCAGCTCCTGAGATATAAACAGTTGTTCCTCACACTTTCTTGACCGGATAGCGTACTCAATATTAGCAGAGAAGTTTATATTGCAGATGTTGGCAAAACCAGCATAGTTGGAAGTTGGAATTCGGGTGAAATACTGACGATCTGCCGACATAGTGTTCAGATTTTTTTTAATATCATGAAAATGTTGTGTTGAAATTGTTGAATCAGACGAAGATTGTAAGTTCGGAAGTCTGCCGGGGGAATGGTGAAAAGTGGCAGACCTCCGCGGTCGCCATATCAATATTGGCGTTCACCCGCCGCCAATATTGTATTAAGAATAAAAATGCGTGTACGGTAGATTGTGCAATACACGCGTTAGCCACCACCGTTTATTCCTGGTGCACAACAACAATGACAAGCAACATGTGTTACCCTACGGGCGGAGATCCTGTTTACAAACTAATTAACAAACATCCTAATCCTAAATAACAACTATTACGAAATAATATTAATTGCTGTCTGCATCTGCAGAACCAGGATCTCCTACACTTACACCGCATATTGTTCTTTTTTCTTTTGCTTATATAAACTGTCAGTTTTCAGGCTTTTTCCGTCGAAGTATCCGCAAGAAGCACAATTATGTGTGCCGATTCGCCCACAACTGCCATGTTGATAAAAGTGAGGATATGTGCAATTTTTTTTTACTTTATTGTTTTTATTTATTCCTTGCCAATTTCTTTTGGTCGTAGATCATGACAGGGTAGAAAGAGATGAACGAGATCGAGGGCTGAAGGAAAAATCCGAATTCGTATATCTTTCCAGTCAATTTTAAAGCGAAATACCGGTCGGTTTTTGAAACACATCGAGTAGACCAGCATTCCTATGCAGCGTATGCAAATGAGCATAAATTAGAATAAAAAATTGAGCTGAATTTTGAGCAAATTAGCATAAATACGTGAGGATTCAGCTGCGTTTCAAAAACCGGCCGGCATTTCGCTTTAAAATATAAACTCTTCTGTTTTCCAGACCATCGGAACTCATGTCGATCGTGTCGATTACAAAAGTGTATAATGGCGGGAATGAAATCGAACGGTGAGCGTTTCCTTTGTTTATTAATATTATTTTTCTTTACCAAGTAGGTTTCAAAAACTAAATAGAATCTAGTATGTTATTTTCCGTGGTTATAAATAGAGGACGTTCTCTTGATCCGTAGGCCCTGTTGAGACCTTGGGTCAGGATCTATCGACATACCATTGCGACGCTCATTAAACTTTTTTCAATATGATACTCATCACAATATTAGCGGGCATTTCAACTCTACGAGTACGAAGTCTCTAGATTGTTTACTTTAATACGTAACTATTGCACAATTTTCAGCGATACAAAACGAGCGTGACGCGATTGGAAAGCGTAAGAAACCTGGACAAGAGCCTGAGGATGAACTCGTCGAGCAATTACTCACTTCTGAGAGGTTATGTCAGCAGTTGAGGAGTAGTGTGATCAAGAGCACTGAGCAGGTACGCATAACAAGTATTCTATTACTTCCTCTCTCTCTCTCTCTCTCTTCTCTCTCTCTCTCTCTGTCCCTCTTATTCTGACTTCTCTCCCCCTACAGTATCTCCCATAGTCCTAACTCCTGTCATTGGAATTACTCACTATAGTATTTTAATAAAGTACAGTAAGCACGGGCCGACTCTTTAGGACTCCCGAGGTTTTAGAATAAAAGACAAGTCACTTATTTTCTAAAACCTCGGGAGTCCTAAAGGCTCGGCACTCGCCTACTGTACTTGATTAACGATGGACGTCCCCTATGAAGAGAGAACCCTTTCTTGATACAGTATTTTGGTGTGTAGTAGAATCAGTGATGGCATCGCGGTAACTTTGTGGACTGAGAGTCCCTCAATGCACTCTAATACACACATAAGTTGGGATATGATTCACGTTTACGTACAGCTACGGTACCAGTATCCTAACCCCTCTCCAGGTCTCCTACGACTGCGGTAAATCTACCCGGATACCAACAGAAGTTGTAAGTGGCGACCGCCGTGCTACTATAGACGATATTGGAAAGAGTATTCGACAACAACTCCTCTTATTAGTGGAATGGGCAAAGAGTCTTCCGCAATTCCACGCGCTCAGTTTAATGGATCAGGTTAGTTAGAGTGAACTTGGATATAACTTTAATTCCGTTCACTTACCAGTTTACTAACCGAAACCAAATCTAAAGTTGGAAATCTTGTTTTAACTTGGCTGCTATACATGTGTTTTTCTTTTTTCTTTGTTCTACTATGTAATTAGGTTTATGGGTACTTCAGTACTTCAGCTTCACTATTATCTTCCTAGTTTGGGGTTTACTTTTCGATTCCTATCGATAGCTAGGTAGGTTGTTAGTTCGATCTCTTTCGATATCGCAGTTGCGATTATACTTCTCCTACTATTGCTTACTACTTACTACTAGCTCTCTATTCTACTATTAATGGTAAGCCTGCTTCATGGCTGTAGTGTAAAGAATAATTCAAAATAATTTCACAATAGTACTAATCGTTTCAGACCTCGCTTCTCAAAGCCAACGCCACCCAAATTATCGTGCTAGCTGTTGCCTACCGATCCGTGAGCATACAGGTGAAGAGTGATGCAATTTATATTTGTATTTATAGTTTACCAGACGGCTATCGCCGCCTGAGGCGCCTTGCAATGTTTAAGATGCAGGAACAGTAAGCACAGTTGTGTGGAACGTTTGAAACGTATCTTGAAAAAACATGGAATAAGATTCGGATTTCGTTTGCTGAAGACTGGACTCCGGCTCTCCTTTTATAGCCTTTTGATATTCTAATTTTCGTTCCGTCCACACAAACAAAAAAGTAAACTCTTTTCCTTTCATAATAGTAGATACCGTAGCTTTACGTAATTAGAATCGAGTTAATTTGTGTGCCGTATTTTTGGCCTTTTATTTACTGTAGTTCACGTGTGACCCTGACCTTCTAAGATTTGAGTCCTTAAGAAAATAAGATTGAATAATTACGTACAAACACGTGACCTTTTTGTGACTTCACGAACTTCAGGATGCAATTTGCCTTGCAAATGATGCACTAATCTCGAGAGATCATGCTGCATTCGTCGGAGATATCAAGTTGGTTTTTAAATTATCTTTTCTTTTATCATATACTGTGTTATCAAAGACAACGTGCTACTGAGGCCGTATTCCCAACAAACAGGGAGCCTTCCCTAGGCTCACCAGCGCTTTGAATCTCCTGCTCTCGCACTCTCTACGCACTCTTTAGCTCCTTGGGGAGCCCAGGGAGGGCTCCTTTCGTTTTGGTGAATACGGTCTCAGAAATTTTTGGTCGTTCTTCTAGGAATGTCAATTTCTTGTGTCTCGTCTTCGGTTATAAAACTCTCGAGATGAGTAACTTGTCTAGAGGAGCTGAATGGAGGAAATATAAAGTTCTGTGATTGATTCAAGATAACCCATATAAAGTGAATAAAATCGGTAAAAAGTTGCAGTTGTGTGGTGACGCGAATAATTGACGAATTGGTCATCCCGATACGACGACTCAACATTGAAATGTCAGATTATGTGGCGTTGAAGGCGATTGTATTCTTTAATCCGGGTAGGTATTCCCATTCCCACAGAAAATGGGTGCTCCCCTAGTTTGGGAATGAAAGCTTCCCAGCCGGTTCATATCTGAAATGCTCGCATTTAAAATAGTATTTTTCGTTCACCAATCTTTGAGCTGCGGGAAATACACTGGAAAACGGAAAGCCGAAAAAAACACGGTTTTTGTGAAAAAACACCACGAAAAACCCGAACATGCTCCAAAAAACACCGAACACTGATACTGAAAATCTGAAAAATAATACATAATACAGAAAATCATCGATTGTGTTCGAAAAAAGCACGGATCATGAGCGGGTTTTTCGACGATCATGTTCCTTGTTTTTTTTTGTGTTTTCCATTTCCTTAGAGCGCCGCGCATACTGTATCGAAAATTATGCATGATATTGATTTAAAACATTATTGTTTCCCTATTTTCAGTTTCTCGAGATATAAGTGACTACGAGGCCGTGGACGCAGCACGAGGAGCTTGTTTGGCGTCCCTCGAAAGGAGGTTAGTTGGAAATTGCATTAAAAAACCTTTGGTGCGACACGTGTGCCCACAGCCCACAGAAATCCGCGGGATCCACCTACTCCGCTCACTCATGGCTCCTCCCACAGCTGGTCTTCTTTCACACTTTGACTGATCATGAGCGACGTCATCAGCAATCCACTACCCTTGGATTCTAGAGATTACAAGGCCCATTGGCAAAATATCACGTTGTGAACTGACAGTGAGACCTCACTTCAACCTTGTGCACGAAAAAAAGGAAGAAAGGAGGAGAGTGGGGAGTGCTGCACAATTCAAATTAGTTTTCACTCAATAACTACCCTCATTCAGATGTCAACGAATCGAGGCTTCAGCGCTCGAAGTACAGAAGAGTCGATTGGGAAGACTGTTGTTATTGTTACCACCACTACAGGCGATCGCTCAACAATTGGTTAGTGTTTTCGTTACGTGCACAAATGGTATTTCATATAAGTAGATTGTTAGATAAACGAAGAAACGTTTCCCATATGTATAATTTCTTCCCGTTCAGCTGGGTGCTCTCCATATGTTTGTAGCTTCGAAGAGGTCTAGCTACTCTTCTAGTGCTCGGTAGATACTTAAGACGTCAACCAGACGACGTATTTATCCGTCCTTACATTGCATGTAAATATATAATCAATAACTCGATATAGATCGAGGACGTCCAACTTGCTACAGTATTCGGAGTGGCCAATGTGGATTCTCTGATGCAGGAACTCATCCTTCAGGACTCATCTGCACAAAACGTGATTCATACACTGGCCACACCTCCCCAGTCAATCAAGGTCGAGCCATAGGTCACACCTCTTTCCTAGGACACGCCCCCATGTTCGACACGCCCATTGAGGTTCTGCCCACGCCCATTGAGGTTCTGCCCACGCCCATTGAGGTTCTGCCCACGGTCCGAAGAAATAAGGGTACATTTTGGTAAACCACTGATTTTGTTAGCAGGTTAGCTACCAATACGGAGATAATCAGAAACAATCTTTATTTTTCGCTACAGTGTTGAGTGAAAAGTGAAAAAAAAACACGTGTTACATATTTTCTCGTCTGTGATAGTCAAACAGTGATTAATTACCTTGTTAAATTTTTCGTTATAATTTGAAAATGGCCTTTTTGTTGGATTTTTAAAGGGCATGTCAAGGGGGATTCTGCGCAGAAAGGCATCTCCTGGCGCAGATTAAGTAAATCTCGAACGGCGCACAATACAGTATACCCATAAAAATGGCCGCACATTAAAATATTTCAAATTTTGTCATAAACTTGAACAAAACCCGCCGCAACGCACGCAAACGGGTGTGTTGCGGCGAGCCGGTAATTCAAACCGTCCCGTGGACAGCGTTTTGGCTTAGCTCTGTCCACACGACTCGAATCCCATATTGAAGGAGTTTATTGGAGGGGTTTGAAATTGTTTTTCTTCTTACATGAAAGCTTTTGTTTATTTTTATTTTCACTTTCACTTTCCTTACCTTCAAAACGCAAGCTTTTTTTTTGAGCCCAACATGCAAAACCGGCTTGACAGTCCCTTTGAGTTGAGTTCATCAGTTCATGTTCCATCTGAGAGTACAGTACAAGACGCTACGATTGACGTTTCATTTTATATTGTTTTGTTCTATTCAGTTGCATGTTTTTGTTTTAATGTATATCCGTGCCCATTTGATTGATACTGTTTACCTCGATTGCACTAAGTCTCTAGTTTTGTTGTTATAATTTACGATGTTTGCAGGTTACACAAACATTTACGTGGCTCAAGTCTCTGTCACAATCTAGGGAAGGGTTAGTCCTATGTTATGAGAACTTACTAGTGATATTGATAGACCAAAGTACTAACTTGAGTATCGTAACTGTTTGTGGAACCTTATATGAATATCGATACTATGCGTTTATGCCGCAATGTGAGCAGAACGTGCGCCGCATTCGCTTGGCTCAACAATATTTGTGCCGCTCTAATGTGGCTCCGGTTTAGCCAATTTTGGCCAAAATCGGTGGCGTTCAGCCAAATGCGGTACATAAAATACAATTGTAAGCTTGAGTAGCCCATTTTAAGTTTCCAAGATCAAGTAGATTATGTTTCCTTTGTGGTCCTCTTGCCTTGCCATTATTACTTGTCATTCTTATTTAAAGCGAATTAACAACCGCTTTTTGAAACGCATCTCAAGTAACTACATGTATTTATGCAAAGTGGGGTATAATTGGGGTCGACTTTCGTTTGCATACAAAGCACGGTGTTATAGTTATTTGACATACGTTTCAAAAACCGGTCGTTATTTCGCTTTATCCGAATTGAACTATTAATTTTTTCTGGATTTCTTCACACATTGTACTATTTCTCATATGTTATAGCTTCTTTCCCGGTTTAATTCTCTGTCCAGCGGCCATACATAAGATAGTCTTCAAGAAATTTCATCCTAATTTTGCTCATTTACAAATTTCAATGTTTAACTACATTTAACATTTACTACACAAATCATACACATCTGCGCATTTTACGGGCTACTTTTTAAAGTTGTTGTTAACGATTTTTGAAACACAAAACAATAAAAACTTTATTTATCAAATGAAGGCTCCGCTTCTGCTACACCTATGAGTTCTACGTAGACATAAATCAATCAGCATCGTACTGTAATTCGACTATTATGTTTCTAGTATTAATATAGCATCGATATATTATATCAGTTATTTTTCGATTAATCAGTAGATGGCTTGTGGAAAGGAAATTTCGAAGTCCACAGCGTCTTCGTTAACTTCGATTAGGCGCCGAAATTCTCGGGCCTCCGCCAGGCAATATTGTAGAAAAGTACGATGACCGATGTTGGAAATAATCATTTAGCTTTATTCAGAATCATTTCGATGTCAAACGTGCGGGTAGGTAAGCAATGTATATGTTTAGTATGGTCAACTGTCAGTCTCTGGGAATCGAGGGCGGGTTTCGTGCGCACACAGAGCCGCGCGTACAGGTTTGCGTGCACACCCATAGCCGCGCGTGCGGGTTCGCGTGCAGGTATGTGTGCGCACACAGAGCCGCTCGTGCGAATTTTGGTCCAGCGTCTGCGCATTTCACGGGTTACTCATTTTTTTCTAATCGTTGTTCATGACGTACCAAAATATAAAATAAATAAACCAAAATGTTTATTTTTCTTGAAGGCTCCGCTTCTGCTACACGTATGTATAATTTATATGTAAAATTCGACATAATTACATAAATAATGCTTAGCATAAGCTTCTATACACATACACAAACTCTACGCACTCTAAGCTCGCTAAAACACGAATAATAATAAAACAAAACAATCAAAAATAGTAATACAAAAAAGCTATCCATAAAAGCTTCATCTTATAATGTTACTAGAGGCAGTATTTCTATTTGTAGATTCATTTCAAATGGTAGTTACATAATTAGTATGTTAATTATCCAGGCAATTACAAGGATAATTATAACGGATAATATAAAAACAATATTTAGACAAAACCCGCCAAGTAAAGTGCAGAGAAGTGAGAACGAATGTTCATTATATCACATTTAAACAAAGAAAACGATGTGATAATTAGGACTAATTAAGCAATTAATTAATCAATTAAGTAAGAACAACAAATCGACAATAGTTACAGATTACATTACATACGTAATTGTGAGCGAACGAGATAACTATGCGTTTAAATCCTAGGTATAAAGTCACATGCGCGAATATAACAGCTTTAAACATCTGCGCCTAACAATAAGGTATGTTAACAACATATTTTACAAATATACATTTCAATCAATAATCAACAATCTCAATCGATAACTGGACGTTTGTAGTTTGTATTCTTCCAATTCCAATTCCAACATCATAACTCTTGCTTGTCGGTATTGCTACGCAGGCCATCAATATCCGTCGACATCTGATATAAATAAATAAAATACAGTAAACTAGTGTCTATTTTGCTAGGCTTCTTGAGTAGATGAATGCTGCTACAACTATATGCAAGGAGTACCGTAATCGTCACACAAAAGGCACGCCGTTGTCGTTTCTGCGTTCTACGAGATCAAAGCGGTATGACAGCCGGTTTTTTGAAGAGCATGCGTATGGTGGACAACTACCTTCACATGTTTTATTCTAGTCATACTCATTTGCATATAATTCTTGGTAGGGTTTCAAACACCGATGATTATATAAAATGAACGAAAGTTTAAAAAGCAATAAAACTAACCTTGCTGACGGCTTGCATCAAACTATCCAGAGCGCGTTGCTGTTCCCGAAGTTGTTGCAAAGTCCACTGACTAAATTGATGAAAATTATTAGGAATTTCAAGTTGGCGCACCAACGGCGCACCAACGGCGCACTTGATGGTTATGCACACATTTCGCGCGTTTATGGCGCACATCACGCACCCTAGAGGTAGGCTCCGCTGCGGCGGGCCCTCTTTTTCAGGAAACTCACTTTGATTCACTGGGGATTTCAGAAGAGGGCATATTCCACAACATCAAAACGCCAATCAAACACAGAAGCAAAAGCCTGAAAATTGAATTTATTTAACGGAAGCTTACATTGACTAGCCTAAAATTCTATCAGTTCGTATATTATCTGTTTTTTAACACATTGCCTCAATATGATGAAAGATATACTGATATACAGTAACAACTGAATGGCCATAGTTTTAATTATCTAGAACAAATTAATGGTCATGTTTTTATGGTACAGCTTCTTTTCTAATGCACATTATATTGTAGCATTATCTGGTACGGCTTTGTTACTAATTATTCTGAATCGAAAACTAATGAAAACGTGACATGAGACAAAAAAAAACTATTTTCCTATTTTGTTACTTTTTTCCTTAAAGGGACAGGCCCACCGATATAAACCTATATTTATTATTTGTTCATAATTCATAAAAAGGATATTTATTACAATATATACATACCAAATATTATTCAGTTTTACCATGGGGAAGTTTTTCCCGTGAGCTTTCCTTACAGAAGGTACCGTAGACAGGCCTTGGGTAAAAGAAAATTAAAACATTTTTAAGGAAGTTAAAACTTGCTATAGTACCGTAGTTGTTTGATTATATTAGTCCTGCGGCGAAAGACGAGAGAGTATGCTGAATAAAGAGGCACCAGCCTAAGAAGACACATATGCACATGAGAGTGCAGACAACGAGGCAAACCAAGATGAACAAAAAATGCATACACCTTTAAACAAAGATGAGACTACGGTCCCTTCCGTAAGGAAAGCTCACCGGAAAAACTTCCCCATGGTAAAACTGAATAATATTTAGTATGTATATATTATAATAAAGACCCTTTTTATGAATTATGGACAAATAATAAATATTGGTTTATATCGGTGGGCCTGACCCTTTAAAGCGAAATGTTAGCCTCTTTGGAAAATTTGCATATGATAAGCAAATCCTGTGTATCCTATGCTAATTTTGTATGATTGCCGTGGACGATCGTACAAAATTAGCATAGGATACATAGGATTTGCTTATCATATGCAAATTTTCCAAAGGGGCTAGCATTTCGCTTTAACTTTTTAAACCTACCGTAGTCATCGATTAGTTACGTGACATACGTTTCCCTTTAAATAAATGAGGAACCCCTTTAAATTAAAATAGATATTGAACTGAAAAAACTCACATAACGATGATAATCTTCATATACTGCTCTATCCGTTGGGCGTGTAAATTCAGACTTTCTCCGTGTACTATTGAAGTACTTCGGCTCATCACAGAAGACGTATGCACACGGTCTAAAACGAGTATAAATATAAGAAAATCAATAAGACAATTTACTTTTAGCATCGAAGGAGATCTGCCCATTGGATCACTGCTTTTGATATACTATTTGTTCACTGTTAACCTCTTTCACCTATTTCTTGCGATTCTTGCCATAATCAGTGCAAAAAGCCGGTTTGTAAAGAATTACATCGGAAACGAGTAAACACACTTGGTGACCAATTTGTGGCCAAGTTTCATTGAAAACCGCCAGGTCGTCAATTATTCACCATACTATGGTCACCAAATGGTCACTAGCCAGTCACCAACTGTTTATTTTTTTCATATGGTGACGGGCCAGCCACCGTTATTTTCTCTGTGTTTTCGGCAATTTTATCGTTTGCCTGTGCTTAGTTGAGCTTACGCAAGGCAGTCCATTTTCGAACTACATAGTTCATCAAAAGTAATCGGAGAGGTGTATATTGGATGAGTTAAGATTTTCAGATAAATCAATAAATCGATAACTCACTTGCAGACACTGTATTGTACATTGGTGGTTCCGAGGTCCCAGCTTCTTCTGGCTTCTCGATTTCTGATCTGAAACGGAAGAAATATAAAAAATTGTTTTAATTTTTGTAAGGTAACAAACACGCGGACATTAGGACGTGATAAACAACGACATACAGTACCTTGAATTCTAAATCACGACTACGTTTTGTATAACTCTCTCACCTCTCCTCCTCCTGTTCTCTATTTCTCACTTCTTCGTCGACTGTGTGGACTAGTGCTGCATAGTGGTCGTCCAGTCCTTGTTGTGTGTTCTTCTCGATGTAAGCTGAATAGGACATTGATTAACTGATAACTGATTGAGTGTCATAGATCGAGTGAGTACGCACGGACAGTGGGAGCATTCCTCGGTTTGGGAATATTGTTTCTCTCACCTCCCACTAGGAGACTGGGAGACTGGGAGCATGTTCGTGCATACTGTAGCGGCAGAGACAGCGTCGCTTCGCCCACCCCTGGCGCACCTTCCGGCAATCGATGAAAAACAATAAATGCTCACTTTTAATCACTCCCCAAATACTCTTCCTGTAGACGATTCCACCATGAACACGGAGCCGGCTTTCGTTGGCATTTACCTACAGGAAGTAAATAGATGAAATAATGAACCAAAAAGTCGATCACCAAATCAATTAATGTTACAGCGAAATTAGTTGAGTCTAGAAATAGTTATCGTCATTTATGGGCTGTAGTGTAGAGATGGCCAACATGGCTCCCCGGCTGGGCCAAATGGGGCCCCCACCAAGATCTACGCCAGTGGACGCTACGCTCTGAAACGGTCCTCGATCAAAAATATAAGACCTACCCGAGTTACACAATATGTACACTGAACGGTGAACGAGTCGGAGTATGGAACTCCCGAATTGTGTGTTTCCTTCTTCACGACGAAACAATCGCCCGGTCCACCGTAGTGGTTGCAAATCTGGAAAGTAGAAATTACAGTAATCTAACATCATGTGTGATAAGCTGTTTTACTACAGTACTTACATTCTAGTTGATCACACAAAAATTACAAACTACAGTAGAAAGGAAGTAGTACAGTATGTAAAGACATAGTTACAGTACGTGCATAGTTGGTTAGAACCTCAAACTACGGTAACTTCTAAAGTAATTATTCTAATTACCTGTTTCTCCGTGACCACACAACTCTTGGGTGCCATCGCGTGATTGAGTGCAATTGTATAAGTACACGTCCTCTGTTTGACACCGTCTTTATCCGTGGCCCATTCAGATGCAACGTAACCTGAAGTACGGTTTAATCAATAAAAAACAGTAAGGAAGGAACTAAGGTAGTTCTGGGTAGGGTATAGTATGTACTGCAGAAATAACATGGCTTAAGGTAATACCAAAACCCAAATGATATCCCGTAAAAGTGTTAACTGAAAGCAAGTGGAAGTGTTGAGCGGCTTAGCTGGTGAGGGTTTAGAATCATGCATTGGTGGTGAGGATAGATAAACTGATTAACTGATAAACACCGGTGAATTCTTTAGTAATGGTTCGTCAAGATGTTTGCCCAGGATGTTAATTGTTAAGTGCTTATGATAAAAATTAATCAATGTTACAAAATCAATCGATAAATTAATAATCAATCACAGCACAATATCGAGATATTTTTTTGAACTCACCAGAAACATTTTCTGATATTTTGGCGTGTGCTGAAATGGAGCGGGGGCTTGACGAGAATGTATTTTGTACTGTGTTCCCTCCCTCTCTGCTCTCTCTCCCTCTCCTCTCTCCTCTCTCCTCTCTCTCTCCCTCTCTCACCGTCTCCCTCTCGTTTGTCCCTAGGGAATAAGCTTAAGTGAAATATGAAAATTTTATAGTTCCACTCGACGCACCAGTGTTCTTCAATCGATCATTGAATCGTTTGTACCACGGAGTGTTAGTGAACAGGAGAGTGAAGAGAGTATCGACGGGCAGAGGAAACACCTTATCGATTAGCTGGCGACCTGGGTGGTCCTCACAAGGGCAGAAGGTTTCGCAGTTCGACGACTGGAATACGGTATTTAATATATTTGAGGTGGAATTTACCACATGATTCTAACTGCACTAAGACCGTGCATATTCATTCTTCCCTACATAGTGGTCACATCCTATAATATTTTACAACATTTAGCATTCGTAATTCGAGCGTAACGCAACGCGCACATCCAAACAAACAAACAATCTTTAGACACTTACATCGCCTGTCCCCGTAGACGCTGTATCCATCGCTTCCGAAGCGGGAAACTCAGTATCTGGTTTACTCAGAGGCAAATCAAGAACTGGGGCCGAACTGAAACTTTAACATTCTAATATTTAAATTTAAATTATTAAACTTGTAAAGACTCTGCAAACTGAGAGCGAAAACAGTCCTTAGCTTGATAGTAAAAATTGATTGATGAATTGAAACTTTCGAGATTCAATTCATTATAAAGAGGAATTCAGAAACTCACTGATGCTTGTTCATATTATCTGTGGATTGAGCCTTCTTGATCTTGTTATTCTGAAAAATGGATTTTTTAAAACTTCGTATAATATATATATCCTTTGTTAGCGCGATAGCGCTAACATAGGTTGGGTTATATATATATCATCAGAAATGGAATTAATGCGAAATCAATCATCAGTGGACGACTATAAAGTTCGAGTATGCGACCGCTAGGAATAGTTGTGTATTCATTCCGCGCGCTAGTGCAAATACTAGGCCGCGGAAGCGGAAGAGAAGGGGGCGTGCACACAGAACGCACCCTTACGGAACGGTATTGATATATAGGTACGCGCTATGCGCTATTGATAAAAAGCAAATTATAAGTAGTAACTGCCCGAAATTACACCTACTCGCAAGAAAATCAATCGTACGTCTGTATGCCGAACTTTTGTAGAAATGCATACATTTTCTTGAAAGACGGCTATAAAATCTTTAGATGGTCGTGCTCTTTTTTATTGTATTGTTATATAGATTATCGAATTATCGAAATAGATATAAAGCAAATAGGCATAAAGATTTCTTAAACTATGGAACAATATGAATATGAAGCGTTACTCAACTCAAGAGAGAGGGAGAAAAAGGAGGCAGTACCATAAAAAATCAAGCGAATGCTAGTAATATTACAATATTTTTTCACCTTTATACGCGCAAAGTGTGTATAACATAGCTTCCAAAAGAAGCATTTTAGTGTTTGAAGGTTCATCATAATTTTTTTTTACAATATATTCTTTTGAGCAAGCAACGTCATTATTACGTAGTTATATTTATGTTTGTGCGTCTGCGCTATATGTATGTTTATTCACTTATTCATATAAAAAACCATGAATCACAAAAAATAGCGTTTTTTGACGTAGGAAAAAACGAATCGAAGGCACAAAGGCTCGTCGTAGGGATACTAGAATAAAATGTCTTTTTCTTGATTTTTGAAACATGGAGGGGAACGCAAAACTATATTATTTATTATTTTTATGAATATCTTTAGTGCAATAAGAAATTCTATGGTCTATATCAGAATATGACTTGCGCGATATCTTTAGTAGTGATCGAGAAAATTTCTTTCAATTTGTAGTAAATATCTACTTTTCTCCGATTACAGTATTTATATATCAAATAAAATAAAGCAAAAATCATCATTTTAAAGGTGTATGTCATCGGGGGCCCACCCGGGATTAGAAATGGGACCAAATGAGTGGGATCGATCCTGGAGGGACGAGAGAGAGGGTTCGACGATAGAACGCGGAACTTCTGAGGACCCAGACGAGCGTCCAGACAAGATAGTACGGGGAATTGAGAGGGCTCAGAGAGTGGTTGTTAGGCGAGAGGGCCCACAGAAGACCCACAAAGGTAAACAGAATAGTGATTGAACGCAGTGGCATAGGTGATACCACTGATAGAGATCAAAGATGTTCATGATGACATCATAAGATGATTGATATGCGGCTCGCGCTGAAGACAGTATCAAATATGACACGTGGGTTGAAATCAAATGCAAATTGTTCCATTATGTGGCCTTGTTCCAAACCGTGTGTCACACCGCTTTAATTTTATTTGCTTATTATTAAGATATATTATGCTTACGGGAAATTTGTGCTCCTCCTCCTCAGGGTTCATGATCTCCCACAGGTCCTCGGGAGAAATCACCTGGTAAATTAATTTTTATTATTTTACCAATTTGGAAATTTGTATGTTACAATGTACTTTATTAGTTGGGAAACGTATGCTGGACGATGTATTCTCGTCTAGTGTTTGCAAATTACTTTTTATTCCAAACCCTACTCATTTGCATATGATGCGTGGGAATTTTATCCAAAATCCGTTTCAAAATCGGCCGTTAGACCGCTTTAACTTCTACGGAACCGACATACTATACTCCGTAATTCCCTCACCTTATCCTCCCTCATGTTATTCCACACCGTTTCCAATACCGTATACGTCTTCTCGCGGTTGACAAAGGAAGCGAAAAAGAAATGGTCGCCATTATTGGTGTCGATCTGCGAAGATTATTGAGTTTTTCTATCTTTGACTTCTAACTTAAGACCAACTTAGGCCTTTAGGTCCAACTTAGGTCTGCTTATTGTTAGGCCTAACTTAGGCCCTAGACATAAGGCTGAGTCCGATCATAGTGGAGAAAGACATGCTAGACGCCCACTAATTATTCACCTGGATCGAATTTGGGAATATTTTGGCCGCTCTCTCCTTCTTTATCGCTGCAATTTCCTTGATTGGAATTGAGAAGAGTGTCTCCCAGCCGAGAATATTAGCATAGAAAGAAACGTTCCTCTGCGAGATGAACAACCTCCCCTGGGCCAGGATCTCACGTTGAAATGCACAGGAAAATGCTGAAAGTGGTAACTTTTGTCACGTGATTTGGATTGTGAGCCTGCTGATCGATCCGATAGTCAACGTACGGATCCTCTGATTGTTTTATGCAAATAATCACGAATGCTCAGCTTCAATGTCTGTACGATATCTCCGCGGTCGATGTTGTCATGAAAATATAGACCAGGCAATTTGAAACTTTATTAATTAAAATGTGAAATGTGTGCTGACAGTTGCATTCCCATGGATTAGATGAAAATTTAAGGGAACAGTTTTAAAGGGAATGTAGCGCTAAAGGGTGTGCCCTTTTGTGCACACCACCCGCGAAATATCCGTTTACTCTATGACACCGATAAAGTCCTTATGCCGGATTCTAGACACAAATAAACAAGTTATAAAATAAGCTTACTGTATAATAACGTGTCCTCATCGTCAACTGTACCACTGAAAATCTTCTTGAATTGCACAGAACGTTGGTGGAATGAAGGGTGGAAGTACTGAAAATAGTGTGTTTTATAATACAGACGAGGAGTATGGCTCCTTACGTTGTGCACCTTCCTTCGAATAGTAGTCTAACAACCAAGGGCTCGGAGATCTGACAATCGGCAACTACAGTATACGTATACATCTCTTGATCTCTTCTTATATGTCGAAATCTATGGTACGCTTCAGTTACCGCGTCAATCTCATATCATACACTGATAAAAAAATAAAGCTATAGAAACCTCTTTCCAGCGCGTGAGTTTACCCATTTCGTTCACTGAATTTTAAAAGTCTATGAATCGGACAATTCAAGACGTGAATCTAGTAAAATCTTCCGTTTACCCATAATTTACTATGTATTCTAATTCCAACAAACACCTTGGTTTTGTATTCAAAATAGGCCAATACATGGATGGGTATGGACGAAAGATGCGTTAAAAACCGTTACTTTTCCTGGGTCTATCCTAACCTTAAAGCGGTATGACATCCGGTTTCTGAAACCGTTTTTTGAAACCCACCTTCTTGAAAATATTCTTCTTTGGCGCTCTGTCGGAGAAATACTTTTTCTTGGCGAATTGACGTCTACCTTCTGAGTTCTCCTCGTGACTGAAACTGATTGCTATACCAGTGTTATTATTGCGCTTATGTTTTCTTATTTTTTTTATTGATTTTCGACTATCAAACTACTGGCATATGGGCAATTAGCACACTTATGAAACTTTGATGATAAAAGTGACAAATTGAGTGCCAATAATAATAAGTTTATTGTCTCACAGAGTCGATAATTTCCACATTGGCAAGCTCAAAAATAACATCTAGCAACTCGAAAGCCAAAAGGTACCCTAAGATGTGGTGCAGTAAAGACACCATCATACTAATAAGGGACCGTGTGTAAGTGTGGTCAGATATAGTGTCAACCTCGTATTAAACTATCACCAAAGTATTACTGTTCGATCGATTTTGTATTGACCGAGCGATAATGCAAACCTCTTCTTATCGCAATCCACTCCCTCACTGCTTATACTCCCTGTGGATGATGGTGCTGAGGGCGGACTGGTGGGGATACATCTTGTAAGGTTACCGTCCGAGGAGAGAGCCCTTAATAAATCGATAATATAAGAAGAGCAATAACCGATATCTTGGATTTAGGTGTTTGCTTTTATTACCATCGTACACTGGCATCGGACACTTGCCACGCTGCTGGAATGCACAGCCATAGCCCAAGGGATCAAGGTCCCAGCTAATAACAACGCCGTATCTCTGGAGCCTAACATCCGATACTACCGATTAAAAGCTTTTGCTTTGCAAAGCAAGTCTTTCGGAATTTAATACCATCATCTTTCGATAAAAGGAAACTATTTGAGCACTTCATTCTCGTGAGCCTCCTCCTTTAGTGCTTACGAGATAAGCGGATGGTTTGTTAATATATTTCTTCCAAATTATCACAAATTTTCACAAGTTCCTCATTTCATAAAGTGTCCCCAAATTTTGTGCTTTCTTTCCGGCTAGAAAATTTATCTTATCACAGACATCAAGAATCTGTTTTGTGCGAACAGAAAACAATTACTGAAAACCGGGAACACGGACCACAATGTTGTACATGGTATTTGTGCTTATTGTAGCGGATTATTGGGTACAAGATGTAAAGCGGTACAACACGTGGTTTGTGAACTCAAAATGCACGACGGCATATCCGTATTTCTGTGCCCGTATGTGCCGTAGGGCATAGATTGCATATAATACGCAAGCAGGTGTAAAGAATACGTTTCACAAACCATGTACAGTGTCGCTTTAAAAAATGGCGTTTGTTAGAGTTAGTAATCAGTACTTCCGTCAATGAGTAAATCAGTTCGTTTATCGATGAAATTCAAATACAAAGAGCTCAAGCAGACGCTTTTGCTTACAGCAATATTAGTATGAGTCAGCCTAATAGTAAATGAATTGCTGATAATCTTAGCAAGAGAGTGTACAGTGTAAACACATGCACTTCTATTTGCTTTAGATAAGGAAACGAGTTATTGATTATTCTGAAAACAAGCTCATCGCTACTGGGAGCGTATTGCATGCTTTTTGACAAATTATATCATGTGTTAGTACTTTAGGTATAACTATAAACTATAAACTACAGACGTACAGTCTACAAACTACGGCCTCACACTACCAAAAAAAAATAAAAGTCTAACTCAGGCGATTCGGTGATGCACGCTGTGAGTGGAACTGAGGATGGTGCTGTTAGTGGCGTAGGCCTTTGGACGATGACGTCATCAGAGTTGTTGATGTGCAGATGGGCGTGGTCTTCATCGTCGTCCTCCTCCTGGTGCTCCTCATGCATCTCCTCATGGATCTGGTCACCGACGTGGTCATGTTTCTTCTCGAAAGAATACTTCACCCGCGGTTTCCGAGCCTTACGCTCCATGCCACGCAAACTAGAGAAAGAAAATGGGTTAGTGAGATAAACGATAAACCAAGGGATAAGTAAGGTTGTGAGAGTGTAAGTTCATGTAGCAAACATGCACGTGTGAATAATAAATGGGAAGCTAGTAGTGGACACCACAAGCTGTAGAAAAATAAAAATAAAGGTATCCTCTCAGAAAGAAAGTTCACGTTATTGTTACACCAGTATTCACTACAACGTTGGTTAATTCAGAGCTAATTTACTAAGACATTGCATTCATATGTCATAGGATTGTAGAATAACAATTAGTATAGTACAGTGAAAAATAACCTGTTTTTACGATAAAATTTATGTTGATCGTAAGATTCAAATCGTTCGTGAAATTCTTCCAAATTTGGACTTCGTTTACGAATGGGTGTCATCATAGTTTGGGGAAGCATTTGGGTAGTCCTTTAGGACACTCTGACACGGTTTGACACGCGGTGACGCAAAACTTTGAGTAAGAGTGTCACAGTTAGCTTTGGTAAACCTTGGTGGTAGGAAACGTAAACGAATCGTGCTGAATCAGTTTAGTATGGGAATAGTAGAGGTCAAGAACCAGGAATAGGCGGAGATAGTTGAATCTGATGGTGTAGCTCTAGGCGAAGTATTTAGAGTTACAATTAGACTAACGCCGTCTCAAACAGAGATCACAGAATAAATGGTTCCCTAATAACAATTTGATTGTCTTCGGAGCTAATCGCTACGGCAAAACGAGCGCCTCTTATACCTTATCATTACCAATAACTGATAATGGACAGAAAACATTTTGGACCCCTTACATAGGCACAGGGCAAAACATAGGCGATATACGTCAGTTTTTTAGTTTCGGATTTCTGCTTTCTGCGAAATATTTGGGGTTTATGACCACGTGATAGGACCGTTAATTATGCCTACAAAAGTGGAAAAAGCCAGGCAAAAGTGATAAGAACTCTTCAGTTTTATTGATTATGTGAAATTGGGAGAGGAAAGAACTGAACGCATGGTTACGTTTAGGGTTCTAATGTAATCATTACTTATGAAATCATTATTTATGAAATAGAAGGACAAATTGTGACGGTCATGAATTTTTAGTCACGTTAATAGAGTGACGCGGTGTTACGAAGTAGCCGGAGACACACCGAAATTTTTGGGGAAATTGTTACCTGAGGAGTACGTTACAACACAATCACATATGTGATACGAACCGCTCCAGGAGCTCTCATTGCGGATTGCGTCAAGTAAAATGTATGAGTAACAAACATAATGAGTGTATCCCTTCTCTCCTTCTCTCTCTCTCTCGCTCTCTCCTCTCTCTCCCTCGCCGCGTCTTTCGTTTTACTTCGAGATTTTTGTAATTATACTTTAGAAAAACAACTTAGGCTAGTAAACGATGCTCCTTATACAGTACTTCCTATTCTTACCCATTCTTTTGTTGTCGACATCCTCCTACCCCTGCACAGTCTCTAGGTGTCATACATGACTGCGATCTCTCAAGCTGGCTTTTCTTCGTACTTCCAATGTGAAATCGAATCCCTCCATCACTGTTTGGTTTCTTTATGCTCTCTCGTCTCTTCTTGCTCTCTCCGTTGCCAAGGAATCTCGCACTCAGGCTTCTCTGGAGTCTCCTCAGCGATGACTCTCTCCTCGGACTCTCTAGCTTCTGACTTACTGCATGCTTCTCTGCCCTCTGCTGATCTTCCAGTTTCCTTCGTCGTTCGTCTCGTAGTCTAGCCATGTACTCTTTCACTTCTGGTCGTATCTTGCTCTGTCTGCGCTCTCTCCGTTCATCGATGTCTTCCTCCTTCAGAGGTTCTAAAGGTGTATTCCAGTCTGAGGAGGTCCTGCGAAGAAATGTGACTTTTTCCATTTTTGTAGTAGACGGAGTTGCTCGAAGTGAAGTCCATCTTTTCGTGCCTTTTTTCTTAGGAAGAGTTTCCGAATTACATAGCAAGTTGGACGAAATAGAACGTTTCAAGAAAAATGGCATTTTCGTTGATTGATGATAAGAATCGATAAGTATGAGAAATTGGTTGCGGATGGATTAATCAATAAATAGGTTAGTGTTGATCAGTTGACAAAATAATCGATAAATGTCAGAATATGATCCAACAGCTCGGTATAGCTGACGATATCTAAGGAGTAAAGGTAGTAGGGGGCGTAAGTCTGGGCGTAAGTCTGTTGAAACCTTAGTTTACGCCCTCCCCAGTAATTCTCGTCTCACCACTTAAATAATTTGCCCGTTTTATAGTAAAACATTACTGCAGTAGACCAACGCCTAACAGGCGCGGGAATACGAGAAAACATATAAAAAATATAAATATGACAGATTTGTAATGTATATTTTGGACCAATTTTCTGTACAAGCGAAAGGGGGGTTGGGCCCGTATTTTATTGTTTTGTATTTACCTAAAATTAGCTTATTATTTATTCATTCATTCATTAAATAACACCACAAGCCCATAATTAATTAATTAATTGATTGATTGATTGATTGGTTAATGAAAGCGGACAGCATCGATGCTATTGGATAGCTGTTGACGACCATGCTTCGTTTGGACTAGTATATGTATATAGTAATTCTGCGCCGTTTTGTCGATGAGTTTGTTATTTAAACAACGAAACTAGTGAATAGGGAGTCCCACCTATACCTATAATACGAATAAAAAATCCAAAATTTACCTGAATATTACCAAATCGTCATAGTCGTAGCGGAATACAATTTCTCGCATTTCATGAATTATTATGGCGAAGTTGATAGTCAACAGCTTATTAGAATTGAATCGTATGACATGCCTAGTACATAGTACGGTACAAGGAATACTTACGCTAATTTTACTAAAATAAGGGACAAAATTTGCATAAAAGGTCAACCAAAAAGGGCAAAACTACAAACTACATTTATGCGAAAAGGGTGTTGAATTGATTTTCTTATTGTCAGTGACTGTATAGGGAACTATTGTGACGCGAATGGGGAAGGTTAACATTGATTCAAATACCTTTGTACAGACATGGATTAACTACTGTTAAGCATTCAGATTAGTATGCAAATGTGTATAAAGGGGAAGAGAGGGAGGGAGAGAGAGGGAGAGAGAGAAGAGAGAGAGATAGAGAGAAGAGACCGGGGCGCGAGGGATACAAAGGGAAGAGAACGGTGCCGTAATATAGCACAGGCTGGAAAACTACTGTGGTAGCAAGTACAAAATAATAAATTAGGGGTTTCATCCCTTTAATAATGGACAGTACAGCAATAAAAGCAAAATAAATAGCGGTATTGACAAATTTGCTACTATCCCTTCTTTATTTTTCTCATTTTTACGGCACGCGCTTTATGTTTACAAATGTGTCACCACCACAATAGAATTGAAAAAAAAATAAGAAAAAATAAAATAGCAAAACATAAAAGTAATGCCAAAATTTTCAACCATACGGAAAGGAATTAATAGAGCTGGACAGCATAGGTCTGGCAGATAAGATAAGGAAGGGACCATTAAGTTATAATATGGTTAGAGAAATATTAGATGAAATATTTGAACCAAAATGCCATCATATTATTAGTCTTATTTACAATAAAACGAGAAATAATCATATAACCCAATGACGCAATGATGATATGCTGATATGCCTCATCTGTGGAAATAATGGTCAAATTATGCCTAGAAAGAGCATAAATCAGTGATAAAAAAATACGCCAGACTCGGGATTATTTTCTACAATTAGTTACTATATCTCATACCTAGGCTTACACCCACTAAACTATATTTTTTTGGTGCAATTATAAATCTACATACCGAAGCATGGCAGCCTTTTGCAGCTGAACCATGCACCATAATAGACTACACAAACAAAAATGAAGACAATAGATAACATATAATGTTGTGTTGCTTATTTCTGGTTTGAATGTGATTCGTCACCAATAGTGTTGTAAGAGTGAATTGAATAATTTCCCCCCTTTGTAGAAGGAAAGCCAAAAATTAGTATATCTTAATCAAGGGTTATATCACGAAGTGGTCGGCAACCGGTCACAAAACGGTTTCCTTCGTGAAAGCCATTTGGCGACCGGTGTATATTTTTTCTAAGAACCCACCTGATTTTATAATCGTTATTATTGATGTCCTCGAAGTTACTCGACGAAGATGACGTTGTGCACGTGGCTGAATCCAACGATTCAATAGAAGCTTTTCTTCTTTTTCTGAAATTGAGATTGACTTATTTCATATATAAGTTCCACCTTCATATGTATTACCAATTACCGTATGGCACTCTTTGCACCCAATACTGGGACATCAATAAAAAATAATCTTCTAATGATTGCACAACGTATAATCTCTGTACAAGCAAAATTAACTATTTTTATTTTGGCGCCATTTTTAAATCTACAAATTGACCCAATTCCCCTATCCCTATCTGTTGATCAACACACAAAAACAAACAAAGACCTCAAAGGTAATTAATCGTTTTTCTTGTTTCTTCCAAGTGTCAACAAATTAGGTCAATGCTAGATCCAGGATGTTTTACAGTAGGAGATCGCTGGGCGGGAACATATTCAAATGTACATTCTTGTTCCTTGACAGTTACGCCTTACCCCAAAATTGGGACCCGCGACACCAAACTTGGTTAGTTAAACCGCTCTCCAAACAGGGGAAGTGAACCGCTATCCCAAACTTGGGTAAGTGAACCAGTTTCAGTCTTTACTTTGTGTTCTTCCGAAGAGAGAAGAAACGCTTCATCGACATAGAAGAAGAACACTTTTTGAATACAAGACCCTCCTCGGAGTCAGAACTTAGAGCCGAATCGGTCACCCTGAAATTTGCATAAAATATACTACGGTGTAAATTTGCATATTGGTTATAAGATCCCATAATCTTGTCATACTACTGTGATATGGAGATGAAAAGCACTAAGGCCCATGCCGCTCCTTTATAAAATGCATACGTAAGGGTTGTTTAATACAGTATTCAAAGCTTACACGACTTGTTTCGAAGAGGTCCTGTACAGCTATGGAAAAATATTAGCTGGATATGAGAATTATCTAATGGGGAACCAGAAAAGGGTGAAAACAAAGAAATTAATCATAAGTAAGCAGCTAAATACTGTGAATGATAAAGGAGAAAAGAAGTCGTAGAGCCTTTCTATTGTGTACAGTGGAGTACTGTTTGCAAACTTTGCAAACAAATGTGCGATTCCAACGTTTGTATTATTCGCTTGTTATGAGCGTATTTTATTACTTCATAAGTGCAGATAGACTAGGAAATCCAAACGCAAAAATGTTTTTATGTTAGTTATACTAAACTATAACTGAAGATAAAAGGCTAAATTTTACTGACTCATTTTTATCTATATTACACTAACACGGCTAACACAAAGCACACTTGCAAGCCACATTATTTTATGTGACTAAATATATATTGTAAGATAATGGCAAGGAAAGAAGTATACAATTACTAACACAAAAAAAACCATCTGAATGTTGACGTAATGTGTGAGCAGTGATCGACTAAGTATTAACTTATGTAAAGAAAGCATAAAGTAAGAGTTTTTAAAACAGTCTCCTCTAGGGAAATTTTGGGGCTAAAGCAAAGCCACTAATAGCAGAGAGTAAGGTCTTTTTTTACGCTTTACTACGGAAAATGCGTTCGCAATAACACATGTGCTTCTGTTTGTAAAAGACAAAAACAAAAAAAGGATCTTTTTGAAGAGGAAGGGCGAAGACAATAAGATGTTACGTCTTGGTAAAATTCTTATGTATATGTATTATAAGACCAAACTGCTCGTACTATATTAGGATAGTTCAAGCAGTTAAAATGGTAAGAGAGAGAGAGGGAGAGAGAGAGAGAGATACAGAGTGAGAGGCACCAGAAAATAAAAACTTTAATACTTCTCCGTTCCCTTCAAAACAGAAATGATAGAAAATGCAAATAAACTACAACTACAACCCTGCGCGAGACTACTTAGTTCAAACTATACACATCAGAACTTCAGACTTTAGACATACCAAATCTCCTAACCCCTATTCTAATGCTTAAACATTTACTGCAAAACAAACTCACCCATTTGCCACTGAATATCCGATAACGGTCATTTTTCTTCTTGATTATTAAAGATTTCACCTGCAAATACTTATTAGAAGAAGAATAAAAATGTGGTTTATACACAGAAAGGGCAAAACATGACGCCATTGCGAAATACGTAAGTATAAAGGGAAATTCATAAAATTTTGCCAAGAAATAGGCAAGCTTAAAGGGATAATCGGGGGGTTCAAACTCTAAATCTTCTTCGTATACTAATTAGACTGATTGCAAAGTATCGCTTGCGGGCATGACAAAAACACTAAACGTTTCAGCTACAGTAATATTCAGCTTAAGCTACCAGAACACTATCTTTCCTATGAGACTTCTAGTCCATACTCCTGTCTAGGGACAGTATGCAAATAAATAAGAAAAGATCAAGATTCGCATTCAGGCTTGAAAGTGAATTGGCAATTCATCATACAACCCTTAGGCTTAGGCTTGAGGCGTAAGACTGTTCCGAGTACTGGAACCTGAAACTACAACGTCCGCTTCGCTTTATTTGGAAAGAAACGCCAAGATCACAATCTACACCCACGCCTCCTACGCACACGATACGTAGCAAAAGGAAAAGCAGTCGCAGACATTTTTAACATCGTCCCTTGGCTCCCTGTATGTTGGTGTAGTCATCGCACCGACATCTTAGGGTTAGGGACAGGGCACTAGCTGAGTTGTTTCAGAAAATTGGTTGCAATTGCTTTGGAAAATTGTCCTAGCATATTATTGTTAGCAAGAACATTCTTGCTTTGGTAATGCGTACGAACATCTGTCAGAGGCTAGTTTGAAAAAAAAGGAAAAAAATTGATGAGTTAAATAGATAAGCAAAAACGTGTTCAGAAATAAAGGACGACTAGATTCATTGTACTAAGCAACTAAACTTGTTAACAAACTTGCTCAAAAAGCTTGCGCAATGTGTGATTTTGGTAGGGTACAAACTGCATCATACTACTCCCTGCCTCTACCGCAAAGCTACAAAAATAAAAAGAGAACGAGCAAACAAAAAGCCTTGTGTCGGGGGTCAGTCGGGTGGTCAAAAACGTTTGCATTTTCTCTATATTTTAGGTTCGACGCCTAAGCCAAAAGCCATTCTTAACAATGCATAGAGTCCGTAATGTAGACAAGTTACGCCTGCAGACTACGACCTTACAGTAAGAGACAATATACTTAACATCAGTTGCCTTAATTTCTATTTTCTAGGTTTTTTTGCCCAATGACCTTGGGAGAAATCGTGGATCGAAATTTCACCTTCGTCAGGATAAAAATGTTGATGGCATTGGGTAGATCTTGATAATGCCAATGCCTGGAGGCACGCTTAAGCGCCTGGAACGGGCATGCCCACCTGGGCTGCATCAAAGAGATGTGGCACTGAAACGTATGATCGACGACTGCATTTCCATATATTATATGCAAAATTTGTGGGCTCTTCTCTGGATTTCCGCGACAAAATTGAACATGGAAATGATATGTATATATTTAAAAAATCACGCTATCAAGTTGAAAAACAACCTAGGTCTTCAATTAAGGCCTTCACCAAAGATCAATTCCATATTTTTGGGAATTTAGCTTCTTCAAAATGAATGCTTACGGAGGAAATTCATTTTTTATGAGAACTAAAAGCAGAATATGTGGCACATATTGAGTCGCGAGGTGAATTACATCGATTTGTTTAATAGTCATATAGAGCGGAAAGCCTTGTTCAAAATATAGAGTAAGCACCGGTAGCCTTCGTAAAACAGAAGAATACTGCAAAATAAACTCATGCAGCGATTGCAATAATTTTCGACAAGAGCATGGGACCATCTCTATATTTGTAGTTTGTAGCTTATAACAAATTCATTCGGAAAAATAATAATCCAGCACAAAACAGTGAAGGCCAAAGAGTGTTCTGTACTTTTTTCGTATATTTTCAAAATCATCTGTTATTATTATTATTCGTGCATTGTGGTTTGTGATTTACATATTGAATGTGCTACAAACTACAAAAGCCTTTAGAGAAATGTAAATCTTTTGGTTATACATAGAAAGAAACTATAATGAAATGGACGAAAAGATATGGTGCGGGCGCTGGACACAGAAAGAGTGGGCCGCACATCCGTCGCACACGCGCCGCACTCATATCGTATGTCCAAAATAGGCTCGAAGTCTACTCAATAAGATACATTTGCGCATAATTGTAAAATGTTAGGTATACCCGTTTAGAACGGTTCCCGTGCAGTTTACTCTAGGTTCATAGTTCAAGGAATATCAACAATAAACTACTATTATTAAGGAAAAACTCCAAAAGTAAACCACAAAATAACTAGAAAACCACTAATTCTCATATCTTTTGTGGGTCAAAACGGCAACAAAACTAAAAGGCACAAAAATTGCACTGTGCTGAGAGCAAGCAGGAAGAGGGAAAAAAATAAAAAGTAAACACAAAAATCTACGTGTAGAAGTGGGGATGAAAATCAATGGACGGGGAAAGTATCCCGCTTGATTTACAAAGGTTTATAGATTTACACCAATTTTAAAGTGCACTTATGGATTTAAAAACATGTAGGAATAAAAAGGTAGAATCAGACTAACTGTAATTTTTTGGTGAGGTTGAGAAATTAAAGCTATTTAGACTACCCGTTAAAAGTAAGGGAATTCAATTAGTAAGGCGTAGAACAACTCAAGTAATCCCAGGAAAGGTCCCAGGGAAGGGGGACTGTGGCAGTTCAGCCAATGGTGCGCTGATGGGAATTGCACACCATTCGCGAACCTCTGGCACTCAAACGCGTGCCTTAGGCGCAACTTGAGCCCGCCGCCACGGTCGGTTATTCTTTTCTTGTGCGACGATTGCGTAGATGTCGCTAAGCATCATAACACATGGATCTGTATATAACTGGGGGATAAACATATAAGATATCTAATACCCGACATGTATTATCAATAAGACCTACTTACATGCATCCGTACATTAGCAAACTTGTGACAGGTTCAGTGCTTAATTTAATGAAAAAGTAGGTTGATGTCTAAAACAGACAACTCTCGACTACCACCGGTTTAATGTTTAATGTGCGAGAGAACACCAGTTTCAGGAAAGTCTCTCTCTCTCTCTCTCTTTATCTCTCTTTATCTCTCTTTATCTCTCTCTCTTTCTCTCTCTCCCTCTCTCTCTCTCTCTTTTCTACTTCCCTCAAATTCTAATTTTCCGTTCGCAGATCAACATTTCAGATAATATATGTAAGATTATACCGTGGGAATAGCGTTTCTCTCAGACGGCTCGAGATTATAATTTTGCTCTACTCTTTTCTTCAATCCTTCAATATTATGTTCTTCTCTTCCTATCTATGTTCCTCTATAATTACTCCTCTACAGTACTCTTTATCTCACCCTATTTCTCTCTCACTCTTTCTCTACATCCTCTCTGTAAGCCTTAATTGAACACAGATTGAAACCACTATGTCAAGATTTCATACAGAACGGAGGCTAGAAAATGTCTAAAAAGTGGTTTCGTCTATAAAACACAATGTCTAGAAATGTATTTAAAAAAGTGTAGAAATGTAGCACGTAATAGGGAGAAACTCTAAGGAAGCAAGCCCACAAGAACTATGGCAAGGTAAACGTTCAGCAGGATTCCAAGTATACCAAAAAACGAGCATGTTTGTATCAAAATTACTGTATTTTGCCCACAAAGAAGAAACAAAACACCGGACTCAAGGTGACTATTTAATATAAGAAATTATGAAAATATTCTCGTGTGGTCACTCTTGGAAACATCAAAGTGGAAAGTCAAAGTAATTGCCTTTATATATGATTGGAGTAGCGATGTAAGCAGGTAAACAAGTAGATCTATTTTGCGTGGCGTATGTATCTACAAATACTACGTGAAGGCGTGGCTAGCTTAGAGTCTTTTTCTGTGTTGACACACCACGCAGCGATGCGATACACCAAAAAAGAGTAGGTGGTGTAGGAAGCCTACTCATTTATTTATCGTTATAAAACACATCGAAGTTAAAGGGATATGTTCATCTCATATCACCCCTGCGATTAAATCATGTTACACCATGGGAAATAATGACCTGCTGAGTGTAGTTTGTAGCTTGGCTAATTGCCATTGGCCCGCACGATCTGTGCACGGTATTAGTTTTTGCGTTTAGATTTTATCTTCCGTTCAACTAGCTCCCAATAACGGAAGCTTCTTCTGCGAGGAGTATTGTTCTGTGATTGATTTAAATTTCATTGTGAATGATATGTGTGCTATCTTATTATATAAAGTTGGAAGCTTTGTTTGTTTGTTTGTTTGTTTGTTTGTTTGTTTGATTGATTGTGTGTTTGGATGATGTGCGTTACGCTCAGGAAGTAGGATTGGTTCAGTAGTTCATGTTCCCATGCACTGAGCCATCTCACATCCCGCCCCTCTCACAAAAGTCCAAAAAAGGCTGCATATACGGAATGTGTGTGGTATATCGTTCGGGCGCGTCCGCGGCGCTCAAAGTACTTCGATTAACATACAAAGAACATGCAAATCTAGAGCAACAAAAGAAGCAATAAAGCGAGGATTTTAGCATATGATAATTTTTTTGAATCACTTTTGAATCCACGTTTCACGTATGTATGAAATAAAAATGTACTAGAAGGTCGCCTCAGGCGGCGCAGCCGTCTGGTTATCAATAAAAACAATAAAACGAGAGGTGATTTGAGATGAACCTATCCCTTTAAACTCCAATTTTTAAGGCTCGGGAAAATGTTTGATGTACTTGTTTGTGTCAAAAGACAAGGATTTCAGAAACATTACGATAAAAAACCGCATCAAAACCTCACCTCAAAACTCGTTTAGGCAACCCCTGAGATACTCCAAATATCTACCGTAGCCGCTACCGCTTTTTTTATATCTACCTTTTTTTTTTAATTTTTTTTTAATTTTGCGGTGTTGATAACCCAAAGAAGCAACGCTATAAGTCGTCTGACGATATGACACAAAACCATACTGAACAGCTGTATTTCCCTGTACTATATACAATATAAACTCATGAGGGCCGCCCAGCCCTCATGGTTTATTTATGAATGTCTTGTTGTAAAATATATGTAATATATAATACAGCAGATAGCCATAACCTTTTATCAATAAGACAAAGGGCAAGAATGAGTATTTCTCCAAAGCTCACAACAGTTGTTAATTGAGAAACACACGAACACTAAATGTAAACAAGCATGCAAAAGTTGCAGAAACTAATGATGAAACAAATATTATATACATATTCCTACGGCATACTTGGCACACTTACAACAACATGTGTGACAGAATGGCATTCTCAGATAATACTTGGGATTGTAGATGTTCAGCAGCATTGCACTTCACAAACCACGTGCTATACCGCTTGAACGGGGACTAGTATAGCTAGTCCAACGAAATGACGTGTGCCTTTTCTTTCTCATCTCAAAAGTGTTCTCATTGAATGCGCGGAACATATTGTTGTTCGCTATCTCGGACCGCGCTTCCGTTTCCGCCTGCGAGAGAGATGTATGGAGGGACAGAGAGAGATAGAGGGAAAGTAGAGGTAGAAAAGAAACAAAGGTACACACGTGCAAATGAAAATGGAATTTATCCATTTTGGTCCCGAACACTTTCCAGAATCAAAGATTGGGACCTAGAATCTAATATTCTTGAATGGTAATTTGTTTACCGTGATATAAGTGATGACATATACTCTTATGTTAGCACAAAAAAAAAGAAAACAAGGCTGGATTTTAGCAAAAGAGTTGTAGAAGACCTAGAACCCTAGAATCTTATCTTATTACATAAAAGAGTAACAACTGTTGTGTGCGCTAGCACTCACGTTACGGAAGGGCAATTCGAATAAATTGTTCTGCTTCGGATATAAAAGACTGCCGCAGCGCAATTAGAATATTCTCATGATGTACGTCTTCATTCGTAAAGATTTTCAGCTACGTTACAGACGTTTCATAATGATATGGGAAGACGCCTTCATGCGGCGTGGCCGTCCAGTAAGAGATAAAAGCGCAAATTTAGATAAAATTGCATAGATTTTCAACGAAAAGTGCTTCTATTAACAAGATATATGAAAGGGAGCCAGGAAAAAATTACCTAATCGGAAGCATGATGCAATATGAATTCTATTGAACAAAAATCATGAAAGTTTGTCTTTTCTCTCGGAAAAAGAATTGATTCTTCAATATTTGCTCTATAGCAATGATACTGGCCTTTGGCAGAGCGTTTCTTTTTGACCTAGAAGATAGAAGCTTAGTCATAGAGCAGTTTTGTTCTCCCTTTGAAATATTATCCGGAAAGTTTGTTTACAAACAATAGTAAAGCTACATAAACGATTATGTAAGCCAAAAACACGTGCCCGCCTTATTGTGGGCCAAATATGCGCTGTTGTGAGCCTGTTGTGTGCGGCACACATAAATAATAGTTGGCCTCTATGAGGGGCTACACTTACTCTTCGCGTTAACTATACGTTGGTATGTGGTCCTTGCTCCTTGCTACATTTCATGTGAGAAACTTGATATGTAGGGTGTACGTTTAGACTAATAAATAAATGATTAACGGCCTAACTTTGTTTATCCGCACAGTGTACAAAGTAGTATTCATACAGATGAAAGGGCAGATTTGGTTGACTAGTTTTTACAGTCTCAATTACAATAATTCGACTCTCTTTTGAAATGCGTTTTCAAATAAAATTCTCCCATGTTTAGTATGCATGTTGCACAGAAATGAAAGCGCATTTTGCAAACTGACATTTAAAAAAAATTCCATTAAGACCAACCAGGGAAGCTTTCCAGTACGACCGACGTCTAGCAGAAAATGTAATTGCATAATTACGTTTTCTGTAAGAGCATGGAAAATTGGGACAACGCCCGATTTTGGTGCTCAGATCAGAGAACAGGTTCTTCTCCTAATTACCATAGGTTGTTGTCCTAATTATCGTAGGTTCTTCTCCTAATTATCGCAGGTTCTTCTCCTAATTATCGCAGGTTCTGGTATGATTGTTGTGTAGCGTCTACTGATGAGTTCTGTGATGGTAATTAGAAGCATAAGAAAAAGAATAAGAAACATTTTTATTTCGGCACATCTAAACTGACAACAGGTGATAGTGGTGCACTATTAGTTTGATCAGTTGCCTTAGCATCATCAGCGGGGGCTGTCGGCTTTTTTCCTTCAGTTGCCTTTCCGTTAGTAAGAGGAGGATTTGGATTAGGAGGATCCTTCTTTTCCTCTTTCTTTTCTTCCTTACATTCTTCTTTCTTACCATCTTTCTTCACTTCTTTCTTTTCCTGAAGTAAAGCTACATATAATAAGAATTCAAGTTTACGGAGTTTCAGAGATCAAGAAACCCCCCAAATTTTGAAAACTGAATCTATAACGCTAATAGGTTTAGATTTGTACTGCTCTTTTACTTGAAAGTGGTTTTATAATTCTCGTTTTAAAGTTATTATTTAGTTTTGCGGCTAACAGTAAAAGTACAATCACGTTCACCAGTAATCTAAATCTCGAACCTTTTGCGTTATGTCCATTTTCGTTGCCGCATCTTGTGCTGCTTTCGGGTCCAGCGCAACATTTGTCTTGCTGCCCTTCTTGGTGGGCGATGTCTTGGATGAAGTTGTGCTGCTGCCGCTCATCGGACCCGCTCCACAACTATTCGACCCGTTGCTGCTACTGCTCGACGACGCTTTGCTCTCCTTCCCACCACCCTTGCCCGCCTCCTTCTTGTTCTTCTGGCCCTGGGCGCGCACCCGAAGTCGTTCGTCAAAGTCGGCCACAGACAGGATAGGTGGCAGGGCTGGAAGAATAGAGCATAAATGTTCGGCAACTCAATTCTTAAGTTACTGAACTGTTTTGATCGTAGGATTATTCTAACACAAAGTCTGGTCTGATGCTTATGGCTACAATTATGATGATGGAAGTTCTGCATTGATTTTTACATATAACTTTATATTACATGTAACCGTTTTTCCTAGTCTTCACACTGCTGCTGGATTTTTTTCTGATTCTTTATCGTCCAATGAAGCAATCAGGTTTGTTCATATTTATAAGTTGAGAGGTTGACATACCTGGCGCCGGGGGTAACGTTTCCCCTTTTTCAACCAAAAAGAACTTCTTTACACTTTTCCCATTCACAGTTTCCAGACGGTAATTCATCCCACCAATCTGAAAAGTTGGAAGTTCAACTTTCAACCCTACATCCAATTTATTTTCCGTATTCGTCCCCAACAAAAGAAATATATAACATGTGAAACTGTTGCATTGTGCGAGAAGGCACACAGGAAAGTGAAAACCCCGATTTCGCCCCGATCAAGGCCCGATTTTTTGAGGGACTTGATCGGGGCGAAATCGGGGTTTTTGATTTCCCATGCAAGTATCGGCCATGATGAAAGCCTGGTAAACGCCCAGCTGATAGTCAAGAAGGAGAAAAAAACTGAAAACAATGCTTTGTCATACTTCGTGTATTTTCCTCAATGCCCCGTATCTTCGCCAAGCGTCGTGCACAGAGCGGTTGGACTTTTTGTGCAAACGCTGAAGGAGAAGATTGACATTTTAAATTGCAAATGAGTAAAAAAAAAGAAAATAGGAGTATTATTCTCACAAATACTGTGGGTGACAACGCGACACTTCTTGCCCCCAGAATGATCCTCCGCACCTCTATGGCATACACACTTTTCTACGCGGCGACGAAGCAAGAATTCGCGTTGTAAGGCTGATAGGACGGCAACCTTCTCATCATCATTTTATATGATGCACATTTATATACTTTATATAATGTGTCAATAAATTATTATTATTATTATTATTATTATTATTATTATTAATTATTATTATTATTATTGTTTATAAAAGCTTCAAAATCTATGATGATAAACGAAAAACAAAATTGGAAAGCAGTTGATTGCGTAATGCAAACTAGAACCTGTACAGGAGGACGGCATTCTATAATTGTTTGAGTCGAGCAAATTCGCACTCCGCTTGTGTGTGTTGTAGCGGTCGATGGGATATCCGCCTAATTGTAATTTACTTATTAATTAATTTACTTCACTTACTATTTAATAAACATTTGGTTAAGCGATATTATATTTATATTGTATACTCAGACTAACTCATAGTTGGCCGATTTGGTACTCTAAAGTAGCCGCTGAATTATTCAGTAATCAGCCGATAATTAAAAAATCTCCCAGATAATTAAAAGTCTCCAATAGCTGTTAAACAAATTCAGAAACGACATTATTATTTTAGTTAATAAAGATTTTATATATTTTACTAAACCCACTGCCTCGGTCACAACCTTGAAGTAGTCATCTGGTACAGAAAAACATTGTCGAATGCGAGCCTCGTTTGCTTGGTTAACCTGAAAGTTTTCAGAAAAGGTTTTCGAAACTACTATAGCTTTCATGGTCCAAATACTGTACGTACCTCGACCTAAAATTGCATAACAATATGTCTTGCTATTGCTACAAACTCGCATACATTCTGGAGGTTTCATAATATATTGAGTGCGTGTACAGTGTAAAGCTTACCAAGAGCAACCTATATATTTGAAAAATACCTTATCATCAGAAGTGGGTTTTCCATCCTTTGACGGAAATGACCTGCTGTGCTCCTGCAATGTGGTGAAACTGCGTAAATGTGATATTGGTGAAATGGTAGGTAGTTATTACTTCGTCAAGTTATTACTTCGTCTTCGACTTTGTCGGTGAGCCGCGCACATAACAACAAGAAACTTTGGCGTGAAAGCGGCAACATGACCATTTATACGCGGCGTGGGGTTCTGCAGGTTTGTTAGCCAAGAGCACACCGCGCCACGCCTTTCTCACGCTTCCTTGACTCAGGCTTTTCGCGTGCAAGTGGCGCGTAAACGGGGAGCATAACATAATAATAATAATGATTTATTGATTACATTTAAAGTACATAGTCTTAGGTAATGGCCCGCAATTCACATGCCGCTTGCATTTTCGGCACGCCGTTCTCACGTGGATTGCATGCACGGGGCATGCCAAGTTCGGGCTGGTTGTCATTGGGTTACACATCTTCGATTAGTCATTCCTGGGTCAGTTATTTCTATCTTTAATCGCCAAAGAAAGAGTAAAACGCACTGGTTTCACGAATAAATATCCAAATAGACACGAGGCGACTTGAATTGGAAGCCCGAGGCCAGCGTTCACCGTTGACATTACTGCAATGTTGGATTCTTCATCAAAATTCTTTCAATAATATATATGTAAAGTTAGTTAAGTTAGTTATATGTAAAGTTAGTTAAATCTTAAATCACGACGCAGAAAAGCATGGTCAAAACTCTGCATTACTCCAATAAGCGTCCTCCTAAATGTGTAGAATAATAAACCGATACTTACACCAGGTTGTTTTCTTCTTCTCTCGCATGGATTTGGTTTCTTTTGATGAAACTGTATCCTCTCCCTCTTTTCCTGCTTTCTGAGGAGCCTGTAAGTAGAGTGTAAGTTATATTGATATTATGTGTATCGCCATTAATCATACAATCGTGGGATAGGTTATTTTCTGACAAGCCAGACGCATTGCATCCGTGCAGTATCTAGCAACAATATTGGTTAGATTTCCTGTATTCTGTGAACTTATAATGCTCCTACAGCTTGGCATAATTGCACAGTTGAGTATTGCCCACAGATTTACTAAAGTTCTGAACTCTAAGCCTGAAGTTCTAGGATATGAATAAAAGTTGAAGTAACCTTTTCTGTATTTTCTTTCAACTTTTCAGCGGAGCCTTTCGATTCCTTTGTTTTGTCTTTTGAATTAGTTGAATTTGAAGGCGCCGCACTGAAATAACTAGGTTGAATCTGGCATAATAGCCGTTATACACACTTTTAGTTTGTGTGTCGTCGGGTGTCATGAGGTGTCATTGGGTGTCAATTCAGTGCATAGGTATAGCTGCACACAGAAATTTAGGTGTGCGACAAGAGTACGAGTTATGCGCGGAGTCAGGCACTGCTTGTGCACTTTGTACGGAATTGGTACAAAACATGAAACTCCTATAATTCAAACTCAAGTAGTCAACTACTCACCCTCCTGGTTTCTTAACCTGATTTTGACCGTCTTTTGATTTAGGGTCTCCATTTGTATCCTGAAGTGTAAGGTATTATATTGCCATATATTATAGGCGCAACAGAAGTTATATATATGAATACTTATTCAGTGTACACCGAAGTAAAGCGGAAGACAAAAAAAAGTTTTATTATCATTTTATTATTAAAGACATTCCATTTCTTTTTATGTTCAAGGGGTGGGCTCGTTATATGTTGTTGCTACTAAAGTATCCAGTACATAATAGTTGAACACACATCAATGTATCAAAATATACCCACCTTGCCCTCTGTCTTCGAGTTTTCATTAACGAATTTTTCTGATTTTTCCATTATAAACTAATCTGAAATGTAACCAAGTTATGCATACGGGAGAAGGTTAGTTACTTTCAAGCTGTGTTGATGTTCTCATCGTATGATAATAAATAAAAAAACTCCTGGAGAAGAACAATATTTAGATAACTAAAATATATAAAACCTTACATTAATTCGTTCTAGTTATAAAACAAGGTGAAGATTGTTTAGCAAATGAGCTTTGAGCGAGTCGGCCAGATTATATAATCTTTTAATTAGAATAATAACCCGTAATTATAAGACACTATGCTACTGTATTTGCAAGCAAAACCTCACAAAAATTACGCAAGTCATGTCTCACGAAAGCAATTACTATTAATGAACACATGGGTGGAATGGGGAGACATTATTTATCGCTATAGATACCGTAGTTGTTAGCGTCCGACCGCCAGAATCGGCAGACACGTGGGGTATTTTTGGGAGGGTATAAAACGCGGTCCGCGGTCCTGCGGTCCGCGGTCCGCGGTCCTGCGGTCCGCGGTCCGCGGTCTGCGGTCCGCGGTCCGCGGTCTGCGGTCCGCGGTCCGCGGTCCACTTTGCAAATGGCACCGTGCTATAAAAAACCGCCCATGCGTTCGTTACCACAGTCACGCCCCAACTTACAAATTACTGTTGTTTGTATTTTTTTCCAATTCATGTATAACGATTAATAATAATATAATGACTAATGCCCAGGAAAACTGTATTAATTGCCCAGACCACAGAAGTCTGCAGTCGCCAAATGGTTTTCACTGAAAAACCATTCGGTGATCTGTCACTGACCAAATGGTGACCAGGTAATGACGGGTTTCTAGGAAATTTGTTCGACAGGTCTTCAAGTGGGCACCAAATGTTTTGGTTCCATGAAAAGTGGCGTTGGCTTAGAGGCTCACGTAAGAAAAATTTCCCCAATTTTCCTGAGAGAAAACTGCAAGATTATTCAAGCATGACTGTGAAACCCGTCATTCGTAGTATGCAGGATGAGTTATTAGGTAATGAAGATCACAGCTAGACAACCGGTAGTGGTACTGTAACTATTATAAAAGTACTGTAACTTGGTAGTGGGTACCGCGTTTTTTATTTATTTTTCTTCATAGCTATATCCATATCATATGTATAATTATAATCCCTAACATACACACACGAACACACGCGTACACACGAAACTAATGTTAGTAGTAGCATGTGCAAGTGTAAACAACATAATTTATCTTCCCATATCTAATGAAAATCGAAATTAAATTCCTAATATATTGTGACTGGGAAAATAATAAGCAGCTTCGTTCGGTTACTCCCAAATATATGTTCACGTTTGCAAAAAAAAAATTTCCAAAGTAAAATAATACCATAGTCAAAAATAGTGTCTCCATTGACAAGAAAAAATACCTTCTCGTAGCGCAGTAATCATGTTTAATCAGTTGAAACCCATTTGTTCGGCCGTAGTATTCTTCATCAAGCTTACAAGAAGTCACACTCAATCTACTGTAGTCACACTCGATTTTTATCCCAAAACTATATTATGTGGTCTGTCTTACGATCACACTGTTCACAATGTTGTCGCTATGTAAAGTGATCAAGTTCATTCACAATTTAGCACTGTAGAAATAACTAGCGGCGTCTAATCGCTTGCCATAACTATTTAATCGTTTTCTCTCTTTCTCCGGCCCTTACCCATACTCCATACCCATACTGATTATGGAAACGAATAATTATGTGATTCTGGATTCTCGATGGCACTAATTGCACCACGCAAATTTGCTGTTGAAAGTTTGAAAGTACCCTTAGCAGAGAGATATACTCGTATCATAAGCTGACACAGCTTAAAGTAGAACGCTCGATTGTTACTGAGAAGGGATGTGGCTTGGCGAACCCTTTTTTTTAAGATTTTTATGTTCCATTTGGATTTTGAGTTATCGAAATGTTGTGAAGGCTTTATTTGGATACACAAACCAACAAAATCCGTGACAACACTGAACCGATGAGTTTCGCGCCGCACCATTTCGGAAACAAAATGCGCGCCGCAAAGGAATGGGAAACAAATGCGCGCGGAATAGAAATGGCGCGCAAAGTGTTTCCCGAAGGTGCGGAAACGGTGCGGAAATGGTGCGGCGCGCACTTGCGCCCCGCACCATTTCCGCACCTTTTCGGCAACGTTTTTGAAAGCGAAAAGAAAAAGTTTCTGAGAAAGAAAAAGTATCTAACAAGAGTGTAGGGTTCGAATCCAACACGCTGCTTTCTTTTTGCAGTTGCTACTTTTCCCGCACCGTTTTCGCACCTTTTCGGCAAAGGTTTGGGGGTGTTTCCCGCACCAAAACGGCAACCAGAGTCGGTGGAAAAACTTTTGCGACGCGCATCAAATTCTTTTGCGGGAAACACCCCCAAACTGTTGCCGCGCGCAACTCTTGAGTTTCGTTGAAAGTCTTCTCTTTTATATCTTACCAGGCGGAAAACGCCGCCTGAGGCGGCTTTCCATCATAGAATGATTTCTTCCACACGCTAAGTTTCCTAATTGTCATGTAAGATTGAGAATACACCGCAGCACGCACGAAAATAGGGTATACTTATGAAAGACTGTAACGTAGATGAAAAATTTACGAATGAAGATTTTACAAGAGAATATTCTAACAATAAGGAGCCCAGGCCTCTTTTACGCTAACAAAAGTTTGACATTCTGATTGAACCAACGAAAATTAGAATATCTCGTCGCCTTTCGAGTGTAGAGGGAGAGATGAGCTCAGTTTTGCGGAAAGACAAACAGATCCGACATAACTTTTCGGCTTGGGATAGCAACTTTTCGGCAATAGGAATGAAACTTTTCAGCGGAGAATGCACATATGGGGAATGCCGTAGTCCGATCCAACCTCAAGTCATAATTTTATCCTGTTGCACACAAATACATTGCGTCAACAAATACAGAAAAGGAAAATTTCAATATTTCTAAAGGGCTTTTCAGTTCGTTCTTAGGAGTCTCGCGTTTCGATAAGTTGGCAAAGTACACAAATTTGGGTTAATTTAGACCTGTCCTCGGAGAAAAGAATCGCATGATGCAAAACTATTGCAAAATTAATACTTATTCATACGCGTTGCGGTTTACATGTAAAAATTCAGTTTCAACCGCGACGCAGGCTGATGGACCGCGGACCGCGGACCGCAGACCGCGGACCGCGGACCGCAGACCGCAGGACCGCGGACCGCGTTTTATACCCTCCCGTATTTTTCAAATTTGGAGATCGCATCGCATCGAGTGGCTTTTGAAACTTTGCGTGTAGTCTCATTTTTCTTCTATTCTGTTTAATAAATTGATTCTTATGTATCTACAACTTCGAAGTACACCGTACGGACCATATGTTGTATAGCGTTGTTTATAGTATCTTTAACTTTTATTTTATAGGCCGTCTGATGTCTGTGTTCAAATACCAAGACGTCAGCGAAGATTTTTTCGATCTAGATGATATACTGGCAACCAGCTCCACGGCTCCTTGCATTCTAAAAAATGTTCCAGGAGGTTGGTTTTCCTTTGTTATGCTATTTTCGATATCTACGCTAACAACTACGGTATCTATAGCGATAAATAATGTCTCCGCATTCCACCCTCGGTAGCGTCCTTATAAATTTTATTTTCAGATATCTTTGAGTTGTTCGGTCACAGCGCACCATCCGCCAACAGTCGTACCGCAAAAGCCGATGTACCATTTTGGCTTCTCACCACGATCAAAGATATGGTTACGGTAGGGCTTATCCATTCACTTTTTACCTTTTATTGGTAAAAACCTTTACGTAAGTTGGTTACGTAACTTTGCGTAAGGATTCTCGGAACGTTAACTTCTTTCTCCTCCACTACCAATTCAATTCAGGTGAACCAGCCCACCGGATACAACCAGGCATATCGAAATGTACTGCAGTCTAACGCCGAAACAACACCACTTGATCAGTTCCACACATACTTTTATTGTATGTTCAGTGTGTTTTTTTTTGTCGATTTAAAGCGGTCTACAGCCGGTTTTCGAAACGTATACGTTGTATTACCATGTAGCAGTAGCAGATGCATATACTGCGTAATATTTATTATAATCATATTCATTTGCATACAGCATATGGGAATGCAGGCGTGGGCGTTCAACAATAACATAGGTTTCAAAAAGGTGCCTTTTTCAAATAAGCTTACTTTCCGATTCTCTGTTGTTTCTCACTTTTATGAAACACATTTCAGTGGTCGGCATAAAACTTTGTCGTCTTCTGCCTCCTGAAGAAGCGCTATTGGTGGCCTCTTGCTTGCAAAACACATTTGCTCAAAGAATAGGAACGATCCTTTTCCGATCCTTACAGGTCTGTTGGTTACGATCTCTGAATTTTACATTTATCGACTGCAACGAGTCACGTGGTTTCTCACAATCTTATTTATAATACGTTTGTCCCTAGAATATTAGTGCACGTTCAACGAAAAGGTTTTTTTTCAGGGTCAGCTCAAATGTGAAGGCGCAACTTATTCGGAACTTTGTGTATTCAAGGAAGGAATCACCGCGTTTGCTTCCCTACTTGACTGGAGGCGTGGCAATAACTCCCAGACATGTCGAAAGCGAAAAATTTTGTGTTGAACTGGGTGTTGAACTTTCTAAATACTTGCGTTACTTTCATTATATGGGTTTAGTTCCATTGCTCAAATTTTGATACTTTCAATTCTTGTGAAATTCCACATCTATTCGTCTTTAGATTGTTAGAAAAAGACAACACTTGTGCGATACCGTCAAATTAGTTTCATTGCTATGCTACAGATGCTTGAAGGGTATTTTGTGTGGTCGCCTTTTCCTTATTGTATAACACATTTTTTGAATACATGATTGAAAGTGCTTTCTCGAGTCAAGCCATTATATGATCTTTTATGTTTTAACTTGGAATAAACTATTTTGCTCTATGCGATAAAGTATTTGTATACAGCGTGTCTTCCGGAGCAAATGAATGCAAACATGTAATTTTGGTTGACACAATTGCGTAGGTGCTAGACTTTCATGTGACAATAAAAATATTCACGGTAACGAATTCACAACATTTGCAGAAAATGTATACCTTCAAAATATTTGTGGAGCAGATTCATCGTTTACGGTTGATTCTACAACACGCCGTACCTACCGTAACCCGAGTTCCCTGATTTTTGAGAAATACCGTAGTGACGCCAAATACTTTTTAATTTTTGTTGAATTTTGAATTTTTGACAAGTGCCGTTGTTATTCACGTGGCTGTGTGCCTTTTTGTTTGTTCTTGTAAGATTTTTAGCAAGGATTAACGGTGGTTGCCATTCAGTCTGTTTAAAATATTAAGAATTAACTGCTGTCTTAGCGATTTTGTAAGCTTTTGTGTTTTTTGACAGTTGCTATGATTTTTCGTATTTCGTGTTTTTTTTGGCCGGATTGTTTATTTTGCTGTTTCAGACTTGTGGTCAACTTCTCATTATGGGAACCGGACTGAAGAAGCATCTTAAACGTTTCGCCGCTCCACGATCATGGATGCTGGATAAGCTTGGTGGAGTGTTCGCTCCCCGTCCCATGCGTGGAGGCCACAAGCTGAAGCAGTCTATCCCTATCATTCTTATTATTCGTAACCGTCTGAAGTATGCTCTGAACTACAAGGAGGCTAAAAAGATCGTTTCTCAGCGTCTGATCAAGGTCGACAACAAGACCCGCACCGACTCCAGATTCCCTGCTGGTTTCATGGATGTTGTCTCCATTAACAAGACCAACGAGACCTTCAGAATTCTGTACGACACCAAGGGACGCTTTGTTGTGCACAGAATTACCGCTGAGGAAGGAAAGTTCAAGCTCTGCAGAGTTCAGTCTCGTGTGTTGAACAACCGCGCCACTCCCTGCGTCATCACCCACGACGGCAGAACCATCCGCTTCCCCGACCCCAGAATCAAGGTATGTTTCTTTCACAGATTTGTTCCAAATATTCCTCGTGATTTCCAGCAGTGTATTTTACCTGACTTGTTATAGTGTGTCCTGGGACATGAGGATTTTAGCCTACGTCTAACTAACTATGTGCAAGTGTTTTCTCACTTTACTTCTACGCGCGGCAGCGATGAGAACTTGCAGCAAGTTTGCTTCGCATACATTTCTCTTCATTCAGGTTAACGACACCGTTGTTCTGGACCTGGAGAACAGTAAGATCACCGACTTCGTGAAGTTCGAGCCTGGAAATCTCTGCATGGTTACCGGAGGTCACAACATGGGACGTGTCGGAGTCATCGTTCAGCGAGACCACCACCCTGGATCGTTCGACATCATTCACATCAAGGATGCTGCTGGACACACGTTCTCGACCCGGTAGGTATTGCGATTACGTGTGGAGAAGGCCGGGGCCAAATGGCGTAAACTTCCGGTCGAGGTTGGTTCTGTTTTGAAAGCTTCTAATTTTTGTTAATTAGGGGCCTTGAAGCAGTGCACCACTGCTTGTTCAAGTAGGTGGGGACTGCTAAGCATTTTTCTTATGCACTTTGGATTTTGCTTTCCGTGGAATGGGTTGCTAGGGGCTAATCGTGAGTTCCGTTTTTTCAGCATGAAGTATGTCTTCGTCATTGGAAAGGGAACTAAGGCGCTCATTTCGCTCCCATCGCAAAAGGGTATCCGTTTGTCGATCATTGAGGAGCGTGACAAGAGAATTGCTACCAAGCAGGGCCATTAATTGTTACTTGTTAAATAAATTGTTATTCGTTGTTCTTGTCTTCTCAGACATTCACGTTGTTTCATTTATTCAGAATTCAGACTGTTGTTTTGCAGGAACAGTGTTTGACATTTTAGTCTTACGGCTTATCTACGTATATAGGGAGTAGCGAACACTGAATTTCTACCTGCTTGCATATTACAGTCACGATATTTAATCAGTCTCTGTTAAACTTTGAGCGTGGACATGATGTGTTCCACAGTGACCGGTTGAGTGAACAGTTGGTTTTAATGGGGTTTCCATGTATGCGATTCACACCTGCGAAAATGTCAACTGACTGTCCATGTTCGAGTCGATGTAAATGACATGGTCCCGAAGCGATTTTGGATCTAGTATGGATCTATTCCAAAATAGTACGGTTTTATTTCAAATAGTATGGATCTGATACACTTTCGCTGCAGGACCATGTCAAACGTGCGATTCGCATGGGTTACGGTAGGCAGTTGACATGCGTGTAAAATGACTTGACCATGGACAGCGGTTTGACATTTTCGCAGGCGCGAATCGCATACATGGAAACCCCATAAGATTTACAAGTTTCGTACAGTTCATACGATGTAAATTAGATTATAAATTGTGTGATTACTGACAAGTTCGTCTAATTCGGTTATAAGAAGCTTGTGTGGTCAGAGACGTCACGTCATATGTCCTTTTATGGAATCAGTACATTAGAATTTGGATATATGCGTATGAACCTTACGCTACAGGTGACTCGGGAGTATGACTCCTACAATTTGAATGTTCTGTTGCTTTTTTATTTGAGTGTTGGTTGTTGCCATCTCTTATCATGTTGATGTCGTTGCGTTCTTTTTGTCCATCACAACCTCCACGAGTCAAGAAAAGTAACCTCGATAAAATGCCTTCTGTCGCAACTGCTCTCGACTACTTACGCATGCACGGAGTAACTGCGCCTAGCTATGACATCATCATTATTTAAATATGCAACACCCATGAAACAACTATAAATGTAAATGTTTATTACCGTATCTGACTAAGCGACGACTTGAAAATTGATGCTTCACCGGGTGCTCATTAGAACATAGCAAGACTGGGCTAGGTGCCGCCCGCAATCATCAGTTTCAGATTGTCGTAGCAAAGGGTGTAGGTATTGTCATGCGCGACCTGTACTGCATCAAATCAGAGATCTTCTTAGTTGTGTTGTGTTGCAAACAAACTTCGATTGAACAACTATATTTATTATCAATAGGCGACCTGGGTTAGCAACATCAATTCACCGAGTCAGAGAACAATAACAACAAGGCAGCGGAAAAGGGTATGAGTAGAAAACTGTAAGTGAACACACAACTAAAGGACAATATGAATAAGCCAGATAGGTTTACAGATTTACAACTATACAAGCGAAATAATGCACAATTTGTACAACCAATCGGGATATGGCATAAAAACGGAAAGACAACTATAACAACAACAAAATAATATGCAAGTCATGCAATTGAGAGATCACAACAAATTATTAAGTTTACAATTCAGTCTAATCAACACGTCGATTCCCACTCATCTCGGAAGCACAAGTTTTTCATAGTACTCGATCAGCAGCTGAAATTATAAAGTGTAAAACAACCAATAATGATTAAACGCCGCGTCATCGCACAGCACAAAACGAAGATCCGCCATAGTGGCGCTGCGCACCCCCTCTATACTGCTCTGGGAAGCCACATGTGTTCATTCCATTTCATTTGATGTAAATTTTAGGAGAGGTGCGCAACATACGCGCCCCTGGTGCGCCACCCAGCGACCCAGCGTTCGCGCACCCCTGGCGCCCGTGCTGCGGGCCCTGTTTTTGTGCGCGAAGTTTCAAGTTGACAAAAAAAGTTTAAATTAAACCCTTACTAGGGATACACAATAGGGAATTGGAGGCTGTGTGGGTCCCGTCGAAGCGCAATGCACTGCATGGACTAACCGACTTTTTCTCAAACCACAAACCACAAAACACACACACACCTCGGGTGATAAATGTGCACTTGAGATTTTTATATAGCAAGTAAGTAACAAGTTTCAGAAAAAAGAAGAATCACGTACCAGAGGGCAATTCTTCTTGACAAATTCGATGGGAACGAGTTCCAGCTGTACACAGTTGCGGAACTGAATAATGGCCACAACACGACGTGGCGGCCCAACAAGTGTCGGATTCTTCATCTCACGGACCGCCAGCACACGATCGATCTGCAAAACAGTAAGACACTATTCAATACTGTATATTGTGATAGCCTTACTTTGTTAAGCCGCATTCGAGTTGGTAAAAAGTTGGTGGAATTCCGGAATTCCACCGTTCGAGATGGGAAATCGGAAACATAAATGTTTTGAAACAAAAAAACATAAAACCGGAAACGTGCGAGGACCAGCAAAAATACCGTAGTGGAATCGTTGTGGGATGGATTACATTTTTGATAACTGCAAGAACCAAAAATGACGCTTGACCCCGACGGTTGGGGCTAAATAACGGAAAAACATTTACGTTTCCGGTTTCCCATCTCGAACGGTGGAATTCCGGAATTCCACAACTTTTTCCCAACTCGAACGCTCCGTCGCTCCTTTAGTTGCTATATTGATATTAATGCCCGTTACATAAATACTGTCACACTATTCTAGCAATGTACGAGCCAATGACATTATGACACAACTTAAGTTTAAATAAGTACATAAACTTTAAGAATACCTTCAATCCACGGCTGAACAAACTTTCCGGACATTTGTGCAGCTTCAGCGTCTCCCCTCCAGAAGTGAGCGTGTCTGAAAGTGAAAGTATGATACTCCTCATCAATAATCCCTGAAAAGTTAAACAAGGGAGACACTAGATCTGCATGCGTCCTATATGCACCTGCGTTCTATACGATCGTTGTTTTTTCATCCTCGAAAAACATATTGCATGTAATTAAATAACTAAATGAACATTAACATACCGCTTCCGCCTTCAGTTGACTTGTTGGCTGGCGACGTTTCCGCTCCCGTTGAATGTCTGAAATTGGATTCATGGATATGAAACGTTTTAGTTCCACTCCACTCACCCACGCAGGCTTCTTCGCATCAGTCTCTGGGTCAAATAGCACACCTTACGCAGTTCCCCTAAACACACACACACACACACACACACGCACGCACGCACACACACATACACACACACACCCTTATTACTCCTTCAAATCTCACTCATTACTCCTACAGAACTTCCACAAAAAATTCTCCTTACTTCACCGTCTCCTCCACCGATTCAACCTCCTTCTCGACAATATGCTGGGGAGACAGCTGTGATTGCTCCTGCATAACCTCGGCCGTATCATCAACATCCATCGATTCCATAGTCACTGGTACCTCAGCTATCGTTGGGGAGTCCACATGTCGCACACCTTCTTCCACCTGCACCGCTCCTCCCTGCCTCGGTCGCTGTTCGACCACTTCGGCTGACTCATCTTCACTGATAATTTCCATGATCTCATCAGTTTTCTCATTTTCCGTTTCCGTTTCCCCATCCGCTACCGGAACAACTGATGCCGTTCGACTCCGATCCGTCGACTTTTCTCCGACTGTCTGTTCCACAGAAGAGCGTCTGCTCGTCTCAGCAGCCATCTGTTTCGCCTTGTCTTTGTCTTTCTCCACAGCCTGCTTCTCCTTAACTTTCTCCGCTGCACCTTTCTTCCTTTCCTTCTCCTTCTCCTTCTCGACTATAGTTGATTGAATGATCCCTGGATCTGTCGTCGATGCCGAGGGAACCCTTCGAGGAGGCGGGGCGCGTGTGAATTTGAACGGAGGCTGGAAAAGAGGAATTTATGGGTTTTGCAAGTATCCCAAAAATTCGGTGTGATTGTGACAAACTACCGTCTTTATGCACGAAACATGCATATCGTGTAGTTCCAAAATACTGTAAAATTTCAGCATACTTGGAAACCCCATTACAAACATGTATCGCTCGCAGGACCACCCACTAAGGCCATGTATGTCTAGAGTCCGTAATCAACCGTAAAGAAGTGTAACAGCGAACATCATGTTGTTGAAACACATGTTGAACTGTATTCCCATGTTTTGTATGTAAACAACGGCGCGCTTTTCGGATATTCATTTGCAAAAAAAACCTATGAGAATGCAAATACAGTAGCACAGCACACGTTTCAAAAACAGGATGTTATACTGCTTTAAACATGCAAAATAAAATAGGAACTTACCACAACAAGCGGTTCTGGTTCCTGATTCCGTTTGTTTTCAACTGGCTCTTTCTGGATCTGTGGTTCAATTTCCGGAGCTCGAGAACTAACAGCCGGAGCTTGATCAACTTTAGTTTGAACAGTTGACGGTTTTGAAGAGCTGGCCGTCGAGCGAGGAGAAGAGAGCGGCGCCGAAACCTACAACGTTTGCAAAGCTTATAAGATACCAAGGTATCGTCCATCTACACACTTTTTCACAATGACATCTAAACGCGTTGGGGAGACTGCTGGAGAAAGGAGAAATCAGCGAGCAACGAATACCACAGAACAATAGTTCCCCCAAACACTCGCTTCGCTGATTGATTTACATTACACAGATATTACATAGCATACTAACAAAAAAGCTTACGGAGAAGCAAACGCGTCCCAGCAATCTCCCAAAAACCCCTTGACATGGAATGATGGAATATGGAATAACCAGTTAAAACAAAACAACACCAACCTTGGATACAGGTTCCTCGCTGGGTTGCTGCATCTTTTCTCGCACCTGAAAAATGTTCTCCACAATACCCTTATTTTATTACATAAAATTGGAAAAAAAAATTGGAATAAAATCTTTGTTCGATTGTATGTTTGTATAATGTATGTTACGCTCTAGAATAAAATTAGTAGTATATATTCCAACAAGCCTAAATAAGACCCGCAAGAAAAAATAAACTATATTTTGAGCTGACCAGTTAAAGATACCAACCCTGCGGCGTGCCTCCTCCGACGCGAGCATTCTCTCTTCGGCCTTATTCAGATATTTTCGCCTTCTTGATTGGTCCAGCTGATTCCACTCATGTGAAAGCTACAAATAACACCTTAATTGTTGGCCAAAACAATATTTAAGGGGACTTATGAGCCAACCAACTATATGTTTCACGAATGAAAACATATTGTACTTATTATCGTAATCTGATCAACACCGAATACTGAATAACTAAATAAAGTACACCTTCAAATACTAAAGATTTCAACGGGATAATAAAAAGGGACATACATGCTTCTTTATATCACCAGCAATCATTTTCGGGAACTTCCTTTGTTGGCGTTGCTCCGAGAAAAATATATCAAACGCTTTGCTCATCAGATCCTTCTGAAATAAGGACGAATGAAGAATAAACTAATAATAGAGATAGACGGCACCACGGAAAAAAAGCCCAAAACAGCGCTCCACGGAATAATGAATAATCATACCGGTTACCGAAAAAAATGGGCTATAGTCGCAAGGTGCACGTTCTCCAAACTTTACATTTATAAAGCGAAATACCGGCCGGTTTTTGAAACGAATCGAGTACACCAACATTCTTATGCGTCATATGCAAATGAGCATAATTTAGCATAAAAATAGACCCCACTTCGTATAAATACATAAGTATGCAGTTTTCCACGATGCGTTTCAAAAACCGGCCGGTATTTCGCTTTAAAGTTTAAAGCCCACTACCATCCACTAGTTTATTTATTAGAGTAGCAAAGCATCCAACCACAAACCTTCTCCTTTTTCTGCTGAAGAACCGAGGGTACAGCTGGAAGTTCTGGAGAATCCAGACGTGGTGATGGGGACTTTTCCTTTTGAGGCGGTTTCAACGAAATGGTCGAAATCAGACGCCTTGGAGGTGCTGGAGGCGGAGCGGGAGCATCATTCGCTTTCTGTAAATGTTCATAATATATTATGGAATATTTTATTCAATTCAGTAAGAAGAGCGACACAATAGAACAAAATACGCAAGAATATGAGCACCTGCACGTGAGGATATGTAAGAGACCGTTGGTTCAGCAGAGGGAGTCAGAAGAGTCTCGGGTCTCGGGACGGCCGGCGAACAGGAAAAAACAATACAAAAAACTACCTCAGTTTCCTTCCCGTGCTTGATGGGCGACTTCTTTCGTTCGGGCTTCTGAGTTACTTCCTTCGACCTTTGTTTCAGTTGAATCTTGGCTGCAGGGCTGGGTCTCCGCTCAGATCTAGTCACAGTCACCTAAAAACACATTTCAAAGGACTTCACTATAAATCTACATCTACTCTGGTCTGCAAACCCGCACTAGAGCTTTGGTGGCCATAGCTAGCCATCCACTAAGGTTACTACCAATAGACTACTGGTCTCCGGTTTGCAAAGTTGCCACAACAAAGGTAGACTAAGAACTATGAAGATTTAAAGGATTCCAACGACGTCAATCACAATCACAACTAGCTTGGGTAGTTTTGCTTCTAAAGGTTCGTAGTGCTTGACAGTTCTCAGTTCTACAATTCTAAATAAATAAAAAATATACCTCGCGTTCCACGGGCTTCTTATTCGACCGGGTTCTTTCGCTCTGCGGCTCTCTTACCGTGTTCTTCGTATGGCGTTCTCCTGCAGGAGTCTTACTCTTACTTCTCTCCTTCTCGCGTGCTTCTGTCTTCTTGAACTGGGCAACCAAATCATCCATTTGCTGTAATGACATGAATGCGTAAACAGAAACTAATCCAGGCTTGACATACTAACGCATAACGCGACAACATACAAATAAGCAAAAAGCTCAATAAGAGCCTAACTTGCAGCAAAATATCTCTCAGTGGGCATGTTGTTGTGTTGGGCTCAGGAAACAAGGAAACCGACCGGCTCTTCAACCAGACAAAATGATTCGTAACGTACCGAGACTCACGATAATGTGTGAATTGTGAATATGGGGTTTTGGACATGTAGCACAACCAAAACACATGACTATGATTCAGTCAGCATTTACCCAATATTCAATATAATAATGAACAAAACTGACCGATCCCTCCGCATCAACCCATGAATCATCATCCGACCCGTATCCCTCCCAGCGTACTTTGTACTGCAGTTTTCCTCGAGTCCATCTTTTCGCAAGAATTCTCTCAACTGAAAAGATAACTTTTACTTTGCCCACGAAATTAATTGGTAAAAGCCTCTTACAGTGAGCATTTGGTTGAAATTTGTCCATGTCCTGACTCTGAACTCTCAACTGCAAACTGATGTTCATGTTCGGTAAAGCCAGAGTATCAGCCAAGTGTAGTAGTAAGCATCACGGAAAAACTCAAGGTGCTCGTACTTCTACAGCACATTGTACTGTACAAGAAGTGGCTTACAGACTTACAAGTGTTTATGGATGGGGGAATGGAAATAGGGAAATTTGTTTGGCTACATTAACCTGGATAAGTTTCTTCGCCATCGTCAGACTCCTCCTCCTCCTCTTCCGCTTTGGATTGAGAGGCCGTTGCGGTTTCCGGCTCTTCCTCGTCGTCAGATGTAATGATAACCTTCTTCTTTGTCTTCTTTACAACCCTATCGTCCGCGTCAGGTGACCGACGTGCCGAGGTGCTCGGAGACGGTGATCTCTGAAATGATAATTGAAGTAGAAAACGAAACTCGCCGGGGACTGCTAGAATTTATGTTCTACGCAAATTATGAAGGTAATATTGGTTGCAAGTGTCTTGGTTCTCCACATGTGAGTGACATAAGATACATTTCAACCCATAGAATAGCTTACCTTTGAAGCTACAAAAAGACAAATAACTTACCGAAGGTTCCTGGTCACTATCGGCAGACTCGCCGGTTCGTCTCAAAACGACCTTGCGAGGAGCAGGAGTTTTAGAAGGACTGGCCTCAACTTTCACCTTCTTTTTGAGAGCTTCCAGTTCTCTCTTCCTTCTTTCCATGTCTTTACGCAGCTTCAGCGTACAACGCTAAAAAAGAGAGAGAATGTTATTCATGATGTCTTGTAAAGCTAACAGAAAATCAGCTGCGTCTGAATACGCACTTCTCGTTGGTCACACCCATCGATTCATAAATAATAAGTCATTTTCGGGGTTCATACGAACCTTGCATAGTCTAATAAAACTCGTAATTGCATACCCATCGTCCTGCCGATGACATTTTCGCTTTGAATAATGTAAAAGACACACGGTACGCACTGCTGAAACGTCAAGTATGAGGAACATTATCTATTAAGATACGTTGACAAACGGGCTGCTAGAGTGAAGGTGCGGTTTAGGAATGTGGATGCCCTCTGACACTGATAGCAATCCCAAGCTATTATATGCTAACAAGTCGAAAGTTTGGTACAATAAATACGAAAACACGACTGCAGGAGGTATAGCCGTGTAACAGCAACCAGAAGGCTTAAAGACGCACAGCATACTAGAAGCGTGCTCGCCGGTTACTCGAATCTGATGCCGAGACACAATGTGGAGAGTATATTAAGTTCAAAATAGACTAAGCGCGGCGCCGAGGAGAAACCGCGAACAACAAATAATTAATTGAGAGCAAAAACAAAAAAATAAAAATGCACGATTTCGGCACGGAAAAAAATAAAAAGTTTCACAGCGAATACGGATTACTGTAAAGAAATAGTGTGCGACATGGAGAGACGTAGAGATGAAAAGATAATTTGCAGAATGTGCGGAATTTCGCAGCGACGCGCGCCCAGCCCAGGGTCCCAAAACTTTCTTGCCATCGTTGCTTCAGTTTTCTTCGCTTGCCTTGCCTTACTTCAATTGTTTTTTTTTCTAATTAAGAGAGAGTGCATGACGTTTTCACGCCAAACGCTTGTCAAGAATTTTCGAGCGCTCCTTGTTGGGACGTGTTTGCTCTGCCACGTCTGCCAGACACGAAAATGTGATGTTTCTCGATCAACAATATTGTTAACCGACTCTGTCTTTTAACTTCTTCTCTTCGAACTTTGTAAAGTAACGCTAATACCTTAATATTTATATTTGTTACTGATGACCTAGCACATTGTCCAGTTTATCAAGCGCTGCTTTCTCATTCCCATGTAATCCGATCTGTCAAGATCAGTTTACTTCTTGCCTTACGGTCACTCGAACACTAACATGTGTGGCACGGCAAATGGCCTTTCATACAATCACTACTATCGCTGAGTATTTCCAACTTGGCAGCTATATGAATACTTTTGTGAGCTCAATGGTTACCCTCTTGTCCTCTCATTGTTTCCTTGTAGGTCCGCCGTGTTTTTCCGTCCTTTCCTTCCTCAATCTGCACAAATAATTTGTAATCAATTAAGTGTGTCATTTTGCGGGTAATGGGAAGAAATGAACAGTTATCCACAACCACATAGCCTTTCGATCAATCACGAGGCTGCTGGCAGTCAAACTTCACGTAGTCGCTTCTCAGCAGGTTTGTGTTTCTTTTACAATTTATATAAGTACTTTACTTACAAATAACGCAATATTATGAATTTCTGTTTCTGTTTATAATGTCATTTTCTTCAACCACGCACACGCTTGTGGTGTTAGTATTTAGAAAAATAGGTTTTATTTAGGAGTTCGCGGACCTTCGCCGTCTTTCTATCCAAGACATGATGTAGGTGTGTTCGATAAAGATGATCCAATCCCGCCGGCGCCACGAGTCTCCGCCCCTTCGGTACGTTTTCTGTGTTATCTGTTAGCTATTATCAAGTCCACCCATCATTGCTTGTCACATTTCTCCTTATCAATTAGTCACCGTCCGAGAACAAGGAAATCGTCGCCGAATCTTTGTGTGAGTGTTTTTTAGGCAATATTTTAGTGATATAATTTTTTTCGAATTTCGAAGGTTATTTTATAGTCTAATATTTTATTCGTTTCCTTTCCATTGATACTGTTAGTTGGGCCTTATAAATCACAAGCCCATATATATCTTAAGCACTGTATTTACAGGACTACCGGTACCGGCTTCTGTATAGCGACTAAATTGGAATATATTTATTTTGCAATAAAAAAATAACATAGGCGTGACTCGTGAGTCACGATGCTGACTTAGGTGATGAAAATTGAACACTTATTATTTTGAAAGACTTTGCCGAACTCTGAACTGAGTTGCTATATTTATTTCCATGTTACTTTTGAGCTATTTTTTACGTTATTTGTATGTAAATTGAAGCGGAAACATGCAAAGAACTCGGCCTTCTCTACTCGTTGGCTCAATCTTTGAAGATAACTATATTCTATACACTGTGTACGGAGGATAAATATCATATTATTTGCAGGACTGGTGGTCTCGCAGTGGCCGGATGGATGGTCCTGTTGAATGTATTCGTTCGTCTTGTTCAACGGACAATATGACTGCAGCACACGGTGGCAGAATACCCTCGGTTGAGGTTAAACATTATCCATCTAAGGTGAGCGCGATTACCTACTAGTTTGTTTGTTCCCATTTTAATTTAATTTATTTTGTAAGCAGTGGGCACCTTTGATTCATTTTTGATTGTCATTATAGCATATGCGAATACTGCATCTGCAATTATTCTCCATTCTGTGATCAAAATGTGTGGAAATACAGTTGTCCCAGTAGAGGTTTCGAAATCACGTGGCATTGTGCCACATAGCCTTAAAATGGTTATCATATTGTAAGAAGTAGGAAGTGCACGTGTGACGAATTAATGTGTTTAATGTCAGATGTCTGCTTTTCAGGAGTTGGAGCGACCGAGTGACGCAGGAATAAATATTCCATGGTTTCATAGGAACATCAGCCGTGAGACGACTGAACGGTAGGGTTGTATTTTTTATTTCCAGTAGTACTTTACGTGAGTCACCATTTACCTGAGGGCTTTTATTGACCTGTCTGTATTGTAAATTATAGAACTTTTTATTCATTAATACAATCTCAAGTCGTACTGCCTAAAATAGTTTATATATAGTATATATAAAGCTGCACAGTTTTAAAAATATTTTCTCTCTTGCTGCTCTTTTTCATTCTTTTTTTTTTGCTTTTTTTTCATCCTATTAGTTTGTCCTTTCTCTCTCGTTGACCTCATTGCAGATTGCAGTCTTATCAAATGATTGAAAGCTCGTTAACCCTATTTCTGCAAATGTTCTTTAGTTCTTTTTCTATTAAGCTAGTGGTTGTATTCCTAATGCCATTGTTATTATTGCGCAAAGAAATCTATCCACTAAAAACAACAATTTAGGTATTTTTACATTCTTAGACTCTTAGACATAGAAAACTAAACCCCTTTAATTACTGAAAGTAACTCTTCTTACCGTAGAGTCGCTCAATTCCAGATATCTGAACAACAAGGCGAATGGTACATTTTTGGTTCGCGATTCGACTAATTTCCCGGGAGATTACACACTTTCGATGACATATAAGGGGAAGGTAAGTTTCAGAGTTTTATTTTTAGTCCACTAATTGTCGCCCTTTCGACAGGACTTTTAAAATGTTACTGCATACATCTTACCATCCGAATTAGCGGTATTATAAGGATAAAGAGTACCGGGTTAGAAGTGGGGCACCCCAGTTCATTCCTAAGACCGAACGGAATTACGATTTGTTGAAACTGGGAAGCAATCATTTAGGTAGAGCACTATCGCATCTACCAAGTAGGCGGACAACTCACCTGCGACAACGAGGAATTTTTCAGCAATCTCACCCAGCTTGTTTCGGTACGTTCTATTTTTATATCAAGTTACCATTGTGGCGTTTTTTTTTATTTTCATTTATTCTTCTACCTTTTGATTTATGTGGAAAGTTACTAGACCTGTACGTAACCGACGTTGCTAATCAGTGCCAAATTTAGCACTATAAACGTGACGCTGACGGTCTGTGTCACAGGCTTGTGACACCCATTATATGCGAGAGTTTTCGATTACCTGCAATTCGGGTAAGGTCTTCCTTTCTTATTCATGTTTGCTTTTTTATGGGTTTCTATAGGTGTTATTTTATTTTCGAGGACCATGCTCGCTGCTCGCTGGCCCATTTTGGAGTGATTGCTAATCTATAATCTCGCTGGGAGATGGGAGAACTGAGCTTCTTAACTTAATTAAACTTTTCTTCGTTTTCTCAACTAAATATCGTGTGAAATGTTTAGTAAGCCTCTCGGACTACAGTCATTTATCACTGTGGCATAATTCTGTGTAGTGTATTTGTTGTCTTGCAACTAGGCGATTGACGTCAAATTCTACCTCATTCTAGGAGTTGCAATGCAGTTAATGCAAAATTAATCATGAAATGTAGAGTGAAGTACTTTTTAGGATGACACAATTGACAAAAGTGCGATCTTCCGACAGGCTGGCCTCATAATATCACCTTCTGATATCCAATTGGGCGATATAATCGGACATGGAGAATTTGGAGGTGAACCAACTTAACCTATTGAATGAGAGCTGGAGCTGGGTTGTAGTTCCAATCCTGAGCGCGGTATATTGTAGGTATCTTACCTTGAAATCATTGTTTATCATTATCATTCACCCTTTCACTAATGTCTTGCAGATGTACTTCTGGGAGTGTATCGCGAACAAAAGGTGGCTGTGAAAGTGTCGAAGAGAAATCAGTCGGGGGCGGTGATGGCGGACTGTCTGTTGGACGAAGCCCGATTTATCATGTAAGAATAATATTACAACTCTTTGTTATTTATTGATTATTCCCATATATTTTTCGCAATAATATCACTTGTTCTTCCGGAAGTTTGCTTTTGAAGTCAATTTCATATATGTCTGCCGTTTTTCTAGTTATCTTATTATATAAAGGAGAAGAGTTTGTTTGTCGTTTTGATTGTCGTTTTGTTTGTACGGAACGAAATCCTTTCATAAAGAAAATTTTGTTTTCACAATCGAAAGAGAACGTACAAAAGCATTGCCTCGGGTGGGATTCGAACCCACAGCAGCACACAAACTCTCGATTCACAGTCCATCGCTCTACCTGTTGAGCTATGCTAGCTTATGGGGGCGAGAGTCTCATAGGAGGTGGAAGAGCAAGTACAATAGCAAATTTGCATGACTTGCAAAAACCTTGAAGTCCCGAGCCACATTACACGTTTCCACATAAACTGAGCGTCTTTTTACCTTTGTAGAAATTCCTTTTTTTTAAATAGGGTAACAATCGGCCGCAGGCCGATTCCTCCAGTCGGAGAAGAGCCCGTAGGGCTCTTCGAACGGCTGGTTATTATTGAATGAATATTTGCAGCGGTCTAAAGCATCGTAACCTGGTGACTCTTGTCGGTGTCGTGGCCGACGAGGGTACTGTTTATATGGTGACGGAATATATGGCCAATGGGAATTTGGTTGATCTTCTTCGATCCAGAGGAAGACATCAGTTGGAGAAGAACCAGCTACTTCAGTTTGCAGTGTGGGTCTTTTTTTTTTTTCATTTAACTGATTTTCCCTTTCGCTCTTCATTGTTTGTTACTTGTTTTTAACCTTTTTTTTCAAATACGATCTTTACAAACAACTATCGTCAATTGACTTATGAAGAATATTACTGGTTTAGTGATATATGTTGCGGCATGTGCTATCTTGAACAGCGACAAATCGTCCACAGAGATTTGGCCGCGAGGAATATACTCCTGGACGATCAACTCGTTGCCAAGGTTAGTTTTTTATTTTGTTAGTGCGTGTGCCCTATTTTTATGCTTCATCTATCTCTTCTTCAGAAAGAGGGAGTTACCCCCAGTTTAGCAGCTATTTGTGATACGTGATACATCTCACCTACGCGAGTAAGTGTAAAGTGTTTTTAACTGTTATTTATGTATGTTGGACTGTGGGAACTTGGGTCTCTCTCTCTCTCTACTGCCGGGTCTGTACTTCGTAAAGTATATCTAGTAAACGACTAAAATCTTCCCTTCTAGGTGTCTGACTTTGGATTAGCGAAACGGGCGGATAGTCTTTCTCTCGATTCTAGTTCCGGAAAGTTTCCCATAAAATGGACCGCACCGGAAGCATTGCGGCATTCGGTTGGTTTTATTTATTCAAAAGCTTTCGTTTTTAATATGATAAGTGATCGAGGCAGTTTGTGAAACGGTTTTGGTGAAAGTTTTTCAGTTCTTTGTTGGATAGTTTGACCTATAATATGTGAGCCTTTACTGTAGGGTAGAACTAGAACAGTTATTGATTTGTTTAGTTTGTTCCTATCATGGGATTCTTTACGATATTGTAGAGTAGAACAAAAAGTTATTGATTTGTTCTTTTAGAATTTTACTACTAAAAGTGATGTCTGGTCTTTCGCCATTCTCTTATGGGAAATATACTCGTTTGGCCGAGTTCCTTATCCCCGAATTGTGAGTTTCTTTTTAAAATTAATTTATGAATTTTATCTATCTCTTGGTGACTACTACGTGCCGTTTTGTTGCTTTAAAGCTGTATAACGGCCGGTTTTTGAAACGTATATTGGACTCTGTATTCCCGTGTAGTGTATACAAACTGCAAACAACCAACAAGTGCGCCATAGTGCCATAGTGCGCGATTTTTAGTCTAATTTTAATCATTTGCCTACAACATATGGAACATATGGAAGTTGAGTTGTCCTACATACGATTCAAAAACGCAGTTACATCGCTTTAATTAGTTTGTTCATATGTTCATGTTGTTTTTGTGCGTATTTCGGTATTTCACTGTCATCCATGTTTTTGTGTTTAGGGGGCTGATGGCCGATCGGTATGTGTTCGTTTGTTAATAAGTGTGTATGTGTTGATGTCTTGCCTCGTCTTGTTTGAATTAACGGCAGTGGCAGTGTGCGGTGTCGACTCACTTCCTTTTGATCTCTTATGAGTTCTTAATAATACTGTAAATCAAAAAGGCAAAAAGAAAATATGTTCGCCGTTCGGTGTCCATGCCGTTTTGTTGTTTTAAAGCTGTATAATGGCCGGTTTTGAAACGTATGTTGGACTCTGTATTCCCATGTACTGTATTCAAACTGTAACAGCAAACAACTATGTTTCTTCTTTCTTCTCATGCAACTGTGCCTTCTTCTCATTTACAATCTTATCTACATGTTGCAACCCATTTTATGTTTTGTGTAATTTGTGTTGTTGTATTCTTAGTATAAAGAGTGTGTAACCTATTTAAAGCACTCCTGTATGTGTATGTTCAGTGCCGTTCCTACTTCCTACTGTAGCCTGTAGCTCGTCTGCTCCTATCCTGTTGAATATTTATTGTGTCAAGTTTGGGAACTTATTTTCTTGGAAATCCTTCTTTAACTCAACGCTTGACTTTCAGCCTATACAAGACGTTGTCCGCCATATTGAACGCGGATACAGAATGGAAGCGCCGGAGGGTTGTCCTCAAGAGGTTAGTAGTTAGTGTTGGTTATCAGTCTATTTCTTGTTTAATTATTGTAGTTTTATCTTTAATTTGAACTTTGGACCTCATTCTTTTTTGTTGTGTTGCTTTTGCACTGCGCTGTCTCGTAACAATTTTATGAGTAGATTATTTTCACAGAAGGTTCGTTTGCTGCCTCGCTCGCAATTTAGTTGGCTATCTATTCTATGTTTATAGAGCCTTTCCTCCCGGGTTCAATTATGTTGTATTGTTTCCTGCTTATCTCTACGATTCCATCGCGAGCGTACAGCACGTCTTTATTTAGTTTTGTTGATTATATAGTTTTGTTGTACCGAACTGAGGCTTCTATATTACAGATCTCGCGAATAATGTCGGAGGCGTGGGCACTGAACCCAGAAGAGCGACCCTCATTCAGCCAGATGCTCACCAAACTACAGTCGGTTATTTGAGCATTATTATAGTTTGTAGTTTGTATTTTACAACGTTATTTTTCTATATTGAGCCAGAACCACATACTCGCCCTAGCATTTTGTCTATCAATTTAAACACATCGCGCAATTCAACCTATGTATTATTAAGGCTATTTCTGGTGAAGACTAGTTAGACACGTTTTCCTACACTTAGTATGATGTATTGAAAAGAAAATTGACTTTATCATGTTTATCTATATCTGAATATTTGAAGTAAGATATTATGTGTGTGGTTTACTTTAGGTTTCCTGCAACTGTATTATTTTTTATTTTGATATATAAATTACGTATTTTAGGACTGGGAATATTTATGAATTATAATCGTATAGCTTGCATAATGACATTTTTTCACTCATCTTTCGTACGGCTCTGAGAGCTTGCATGCCTTTTGCCTTTACTCATTTTTTTATACATTTTTTTTTAGTTTATATAGTTTATCAATTGTATGTTTTTCGTCGGTTTAAAGCGGTATAGCGGCCGATGTTTGAAATGTATGTTGGACAGTTGCATTTCCAATGTTGCATACAAATGAATATAATTAGATTAATACTAGATGGGATTACTGGGTATATCCAGCATACATTTAAAAAATCGGTTGTTATGACCGCTTTAATTATAGCTGGGAGTTTAGATGCCTTATCACCAGGGATTTACTTTGGTTGTAATGTGACCATTCTTTTTAGCCTTTAACATATGGGGAGTGTTGTTATTTTTATTTATTGTTTAGGTTAATAGATGCTCCTACCCCGAGCAAGTTTGGTTTCCTCATTCTTTACTAAATCGAAATTAACCTTCTAGTCTTCGTGGCTGGAATTTTTGGGATTTTTTTTTAATTTTGCACATTGATTGCACATATCACCTTTTTTGCTATTTGGCTATGGACCTAATACTAATTTACTCTGTGAATAATCGTGATTTCGTTATTTTCATTGTTGCCTTCCTGAGTACTTTGGGTACACGTTTAGCACCTATTGTAAAGTTGTATTACTGCATAATAGTTTGGGTTTGGAATCTTTTTTACGACAGTTGGGTTTTTTTAAATGTGAATCTGTGAAGGCAGAGCGGAACAGTTATTTATGAGATATAAACCTTTTAGGCTATTTGGGAGCAAAGCTCATCGAAGGCCAGTCACTGCTTTCCTTTAAAGCAGTATTGTACCTACTGGGAAATTTGCATATGATACACGCATATCCTATGTAGCCTATGTAAATTTGGTGCCATGGTGCCGGAAGCTTCGGACGGGCACCATAAATTTGCATAGGATACATAGGAAATGCGTATCGTATGCAAATTTCCCAAAGTAGGTACAATACTGCTTTAAAGTTTTACCAGTTTTTTTTCTGTATATGCATATTCAATCAATCATTTTTTGTGCTACCGTTCTTGCTTGTAGAAACTGCATATGTGCTCAATTGTTTTTGTCACTTTACTAACGAAACTGCTGCCTTTTATTATTTGAAGCGCACTTTTATATATGAAATTTTATTAATAAAATGTTTCTTGAATTTTACAACTGTTGTTTGGAGTTTTCAAGTTTTGATGGTTAAAATCCATCTTTTATTTTGTGGGATTGTGGCATGTTTTGGTTTAGGGTCGGGTTTATGGTCTCGTTTTTACGTTGGGTATTTAATGGCTGCTTTAAAATCCTATGCGTTCCGGTAGTGCCTACATGTACCGTAGTTTAGTCGACGTTCTATACAGTACTTAGTGGCCATTAATTATCTTATTGGCTTCAGATGACGTAACAATAGTCATGGAGACGTTTCGATCCTTCATTGATAATGGCGGTTTCGAGCAGGTAAACTTATTTATCGGGTTATAGTTACTCTTTCCTCCTGTTCATTCAAAGATGTGTCGCAGTTCGTTTAGCGAGCAATCGACGAGTCCTTGCTTATGGGGTTTCCAAGTATCCCAAAAAATCGGTGTTTCTGTCAATTCTACCGTATTTTTGCACAAAATCTGCATATTTAATATGTAAAATTAGAAAAGATTCTCTTGTAGTTCCAAAATACAGCATTGCAAACCCCAATAAATGCTTATGAGGGGTGTGATACTCTCGTACGATACATTGATTTATGTTTGCTATTGTTTGAAAATTATTAGCAAAGTGAGTGTTTGCGTGAGTATAATTTATAGTGTTATTCTCCCATAAGTGGTGCAGTTTACCTTTCTGCCCTTATTTAATTATAAACTTTTTCTTTCCCTTTTTCATATTATTTTTCCTATATATTGTATTATAAATTATAATTATAATAGTTATATGTTTAGTTTTTGTGCTTCGGAAATCGTTGACGATCTTGTAGCTTCTACCAATTCAACTATTATATTTTAGAGTTATGCCGACACTCCGCCTCCGCTCTTGGAACTTCTAGAAAGTATGAGATTTTTTATATTCGTTATTTTTTTCTGTTTTCACCCGTTGTGTTCGTGCGCATCACTAGAGCTCCTTTCGTTTCGTGCACCATTAGTATATCGCGTGAAACACACGGTTTAGATTCCTTTAGTTTTTTTTTTAAGTTTCTAATCGTACGATAATTCCATGATACTGTACCGGATACGTAGTTGGTTAGTAAAATTTTTCTGAAAATAATATTTAACAATATCTCGACTACTATCGTGGAAAGTGGAACTCTGTGTTTTGGTTACCTGATGTTATCGTTGTGATTAATCTTACATTTAGATGAAATCATCTCTTCCCAATGTGATAAATGTCGTCTTCACTCACAGTTTGGGGAGAATTTGGTGGGCACGGTATTCTGCACAAATGTACGACTCTCCTTTGCCCCACTCGGACCTCCGGTAAGGTTTATTTCATAAATTGCTTGATCAACTTAGGCGTAACGAGTTACCTAGAAATTTAGATACGATTGCACAATTGTGCTTCTTCGGTTATATTGTACATTTTCCAATGTTGCATTGTAGTTACGAGCAACCTTTTGGTGATTGTGTGTCCCTAGTTCCTAACACAGTGTTTCAATTACGCATAATAAATGCCAACTGCTAGAGAGGATCACTGCTCCCTTAATATCCTGTCTACCACTGGAAATGCAAGCACAAGTCCTCTAATGTGATGTGTGAAGCTCTCGTTGTGTTATTTAATAAATTATATATATGGTCAATTTAGCCGCAACGTGCTGAAATCTCGCGTAGCCGCACGTTCGACGATCTTCTGGACATTCCTCTAATTTCGATTTACAAAATTTATTTCTGCGTGACCTCATCTCCTAATGGAGCCGGTGAATGTAAGTTACTGTAGATTTTGCGGTTTTTTCAATCGATATTTGTTTTCGTCCTCTCACGAACACTATCTTAGCTGACTTTTTTGGATACGTTCACTTCAGTTAGAATTATGGCTAATTTAGGCGTTGATATTTTCTAATGCCGAAAGTCCGAGAATTCGGAGCCGCATTAATTTTTTTCAATAAATTCCCGTCCTTTATTTCAGTTGGCGGAGGTGTTATCACCAAGCGGAAATTCAAAGAGCTCACGTCTTCTGTATCAACTATGCACATCATATCGTCTCTCAAATTTGTGTTAAAGGTTGGGCTTGGTTTAGAAGTACCTCGGTATGGTAACGCGTGCATTGCTTATCCATTTGTACCTGTGATAGATATTGTGCAGAGTGTGACGTAGAGTGTGACGTAGAGTGTGACGTGTCACGTGACACTACAAGTGATGTCACGGGTAATTTGCTGATTCGATTCTTTGCTAATCCAGTATTTTCAGGATATGCGAGTGTTCACGCTGGACTTGAGTCACTCGCAGAATGCGGCTAACTTGGCCAACCACGCGCTTCACTTCTCTCGACCTTCCTCCGCCACCCACGTAGTACAATGTGGGCGGGTCCCTTCGAGCAGTAAGAGAGGTAATCTTCTGTCTTCGGGCGTAGCCGCTACTTAGCATAGCGCGGAGTGCGCGCCTCTTAAGCTCTAAATCGCTTAACTTTTCAAAAGTGTCCTATTTCCCATTGGTGATTTTTTACTATACTATATGCACTGGGAACTTTGTTGATGGTTCGATCATGCTTCAGCTGGGTGCGCGGCTTTTCTGTAGCCGCCCACCATTCACATAACTGCTCACTAACTAAAGCTTCACATTTACCGGGGGCATTGGGCCCATAGTCCATACTAGTGCTCTCTTTAGCAATACTCTTTCAGTGCCGTTCAAGGATTCGTCCGAATGGTACGTGGAACTCTCGCGTACTGGACTCGGGGAGAAGAGACGCTGGAGAATGCTGAATATGGCCAAGGAGCTGCTCAGTCATTCTGTAGTCACGTATGTTTTGGTTTGGGTTTTGCTTATACGGTTGGACGGTTGGGTACTGTAACGGAGTGTATAGAACGATAGAACCTGAAAATTGGGTATACAGAGAGAGAGAGAGAGAGTGAGAGAGAGAGAGAGAGAAAGAGATAGAGGGGGAAAGAGAAGTGTGAGAGCGAGAGATAGAGGGGGAAAGAGAAGTGTGAGAGCGAGAGAGAGAGAAGTGAGAGATTGTGAGAGAGAGATGTAAACTCACGTATCGATCTTGATCGTAGACGAATAAGTACGGATTTACGGATGGTTTGGATTATTTCATTTTGTTCATTATCTTTCAGATATCCAATGTATGTGGTTGTCCCAACTGAGATCGTCAAACACGAAATTGATATGATGATTCCGCTGTGGAAGCATGGAAGATTTCCGGTACGCGTTTTGTAGTGTATATGTTTGTTTATCTTTGTTCATTTCGTGAGCCTACGCTACGTTTACGATATGTGTGCAGAGAAGCTGGAAATAGAAATAGGTCGCGATTGACAAAAAAACCATTAGAGAGGTTGAGAGATAGAGAATAGCGACACTGCAAAAGGATGTGCAGTCGTTCTCTTTATGATGTCTGTTCATTATAGTTCTGTTTATGATGTCTATTCATTAGTGTATTTCAAGGTTTGGACCTGGGCTCATCCATCTGGTGCCTCTATATTGCGGTCTTCTTTCTACGATCGTGTACCTAATGGGGAGAAGCTGAATTCAAGGTTGGTGCCCCGTTATCTAAAGAATGGATTTTGCTTCGTTTCATAGGTTTATTTTCTCATGCGTAGTTGGGTTCGTATCGTAGCATATATCGGAAGTTTTAACTAATTAAATCAATCAACGAGATAGTTTTCAAATTACCGTATTTGTATTACCAACCTTTGGACTTATGAATCCTAAGCTCAGTTCCTTTGCAGATATCATCAGCTTGTAGCGGCGGCCAGTCCAAATCAGGACCCACCGTTTTCAATGATTCTTGATGTGGACGTCTTCAATACTAGGAACCTAGCGAGCGCATTTTCCAAGCTGACGTCGATATGTGCGATTGGTGAGTTTTTATATAATTCTTCTGCATTTCAGTTTTTTTTTCCTTTTCTGTCGTCGAACCTCATACATTATACAGCATGATAAAACAAGGTAAGAGACCCATATCCAACAGATTATTCCAACGAGAAGGTTTGGGCTGTCAGTGGTGGGAGTGGGCCCTACGAGCCGCAGAGCGTGCGCTGCTCTAGAGATAGCGCCTTAGGCTGGGCCACATCCCCCCCCCAAGCACTGAATAGTTTGGGTAAAGTACTGTGGGTCTTCAGCACCGGTTCCCATTAGCTCCGCTGTGAAGTTAGAAGTTAGTTAGGGAGGCTTTCTAGGCACACCTTTTGTGATCCAGGATCCAGAACCATTTGCTGTACTTTAAATGTTTAGATTCATACACTCAATTAGATGAAGCGAGTAAGGAATGGCTGAGCCGGCTTCACGATACTGGATGGCCTAGATTAGTGTCCGCCTGTTTACGGCATGCAGCTGAGGGTATTGATTGGTTGGTGGAGAGGAGACGATCGATTATTATTTATGGTAAGTCGCTTGCCTTCTTTGTTTGTAGATCTTGGTGTTTTTTTGTGGTTATGTTGTGAAAAGTGTAAGTGTAAACTGAGCGGTGCGGCGGAACTATGTATTGCGGTTAGGTGTCGAGGAAAATTTTGATGAGTCTCCTTGGTAGTTAGCACCATCTAGCCGTAATAAACCAAAAGTATAACTGGTAGTGAACTAAAAGCAAACTATGAGAAAGAACTAAAAGTGTGAAAAAAAGAGAATTATACAAAAGGACCCGGTAATACCGTAACTGTCTAACCCTGAGCTGCGCAGAGACAATATTTTGATTGATAAGGGCATCGACCTATAACGATATGGCTTCATTTCGTTGCAGTTAAGCATTAGCCATGTAGCACAATGATCCACGTGAAAGTCACTTTATTGAGACGAGACGCTTTAGAAGACGAAGGCCGTGATTTCTCCGCTGTTGTCTCTGCCCTAATACAAGTATGTGCAGATCCATATTGTCGATACTCAGATGGACTACTGTATCTTATAGCAAAGGTTTGTTCACGTTTACATGGCTTGCTATTTCTTTTCAAATTTGGAGATAAACAAACATCATGTTTCATGAAGTGCATACAAGTACACATCAGTTGTTCTAGTAATTTCCACCCTTTGACTTTCATGCGGTCTATACGAGTTCACCGGTTCCTAGGTACCTGCAATTTATAGCTTGAAGATTACGTTCCCGCAGCTTGCTAATTACAATTGACCAGCGTTCGATTAAGACGTCATTTTGTTAGAACAATCTGATTTTGTGTCCAGGAGTTCTCAGCCCTCGGCCATCCATTCGGCGAGCGTCTTGTGGGAGGGGACAGGAGTGAGGGTGTCTGTCCCGTCCTTTTACTATTCCTCGATTGCGTCCATCAACTACTCAAGATCTACCCAACTCAGTAAGTGATAGTTTTTTTTTTAAATGTAATTGAGCTATTACTGTACTTCTAGTAGTTGAATTGCTTATAACGGCCAGTTTTGAAACGTATGACAGACGGTGTATTCCGATTTAGTGTATGCATATTACTGCACGACGACTGCACGGTTATTAGGCTGATTATATTAATTTGCATACATCATAGGAGAGTGTACATGTTCCAAATACGTTTAAAAACTGGCCGTTATTTCGCTTTAACTACTCTGTATTTTGGTGTGTTGATGTTTTTCTTTGTTTACGTCTGCTTTTTTATGATTTACACCAAAATGTGGAGTCTAAATTTGCAAGCTTCACGGTTGTTTCTAATTCTTAGTACATGCGTGTAAATCGTTTCTTCTTCAGGTTCAGTTATTCTCAACACACACTGATTGCTCTATGGGACTTGGCTATTTCTGGACTCGTACCGGCATTTACCTGCAATTCTGTGAGCGATCAGTTGGCATACAGTGAGTACATTGTATAGGGTATACGTACGGTAGTAGGATATCTTTCGCGGCTGATCTAGAGAAGCTTATGAGAGTGCGACATTATGTGACACCGTTTCTTGAAAAAAGAAGACGAGTTGCCTGCCTGTGTAAGAAAATTATGACACTAGGTAGTAAGTGAGTATTTCTTTATTTATGAGCCTGCTCACTCTAGACCTAAAAGGAGATGCGTCGCCACTGACCGCGTTCTTCAATGACGAATACACCAACTTATTCGGAAACGTGGAGGCTGATGCCTTGCAGGCGATCAACTCTTTAGGTAGGTTTTCTTTGTCTTTTCATATTCCTTTGCACTTTCTTTCTTTTGTTTGGAGTTGTTGCACATTTCCTTTCGTTTTCTTTTCCAGTTCAAAAACCTAAATATAAACGATCGTTTTCACCCGAACCAGGTTGGTTTCATGCATTTTTAACATTCACTTTGCACTCTGCCGCTGCCCTCTAAGTGTGGGTACACGTACGTACACCCGCTGTGTTTAACTTACAGTAGAAGCTCTAACCTTGATGCTAATCATAAGAATTGATGCTAATTATTAGAAAAAAAAACTAAAAAGTACTGACAATGGCCTAGTGTACGCCTGATCTAGCTTTGTGTTTTGTATTAATCGAATATTCGCCCAAGTACGTGACGTTCATTACCTAATGAATTTTAGACTTATCCGCGTAGAATCTCCATAACTTGTGTTATTACCTTTTGTGTTTTTGCCGGATTTGGCATGTTCGGCCCTTTTAACCCTCCCCACAGGCAAATTCAAACTGGGTCCTGGGGTGAACTCTCCCACGATTGACTAATAAGCCCTCCAGCAACTCTTCCTTTGTTCTTCGTTCATACCTTGCCTGCTCCTTTGTTCGAGCCTATTGTGTATAACTTCTACTGACTCAAAATGTTATAGGCGTCGCACCATACAACTTGTACTTTAGCTGTGTCATCGTCAAGTATACCGGCAACCCTCCGACCACCCTCTTCTGCAGTCAATTACAACTTTTGGACGGAATGTTTTCACCGATGGATACCGCCGGCCAATGTTACGGTAAGACGTTTACAAATTGTTACTACGTATGCCACCTATCGACACGTGACCATGTGTTCAGTTGCTCAGCTAACTTTATTTCAGTTGCTCTTAGGGTGCCTTTTGATTATATGTTGTTTATATAAGCAATAAACCTTTATTATTATAAGGAGGACTTACTGGGTGTTGTCTTGACTTAAATTGTCACATACTTACAGCTTTATTGAGGAAATAAAGCGCATTATCATGTGGGCACATGGCCTATTACGTATGCTGTAATTCTTGATTTTTTGTGCGTTAATTGTGTGTCATGTTTCATAGTAATAACTATACGATTGTTTGTTTTAGGGTGGTGGCGATATAAATATGTTGTGTGCAACGGACTCGCTAACTTCTCGACTTGTCAAGGGGTCGGAACAGAATTCTGTTGCCTGGATCCCTCAGTATAGATTACATCCGGAAACGGAACGATCGATAGATGATGCGGTAAGTTTCCGAAATCTAATTTCAAGTAGTACTGTAATTTTTTAGTTTCCCGGTGTGAAGTCTGAAATTAGGATGTCAGATATTCCGTATTCAATACTCCCTTGTCAGTTCTTTTCCTCACTGGTAAAACTCCGCGCCATCGCCGCGCACAAAATAAGGAGCCGCGGTGGGTGCGCCACATGTGTTATATTTAACTTTGTGTCCCTGCGGCGCACCATTTAGGGAAGGCGCGCAGGTGCGCCAGTGGTGCGCCGTTTGGTGTCCCCTGGAGCCCCCGCCGCGCATCCTTTAGGTGGTGCGCCGCGCTCCTGTTTTTTTTGCGCGCGGCGATGGCGCTCAGTTTCACGTTGAAAGATGACCTTCTTTTATAAGTATGTTCCTTGCAGCGATCATCCGCCTTTCCATACACCGGAGCCGAATTGACCCACCGAAATGCATTGAATAGTTCTATCCACAACCAAGACAAGTACTATTACGAAACTGTGGATGCTATTTCTGTATCGGCTATGTCTATGACCGAAAGCACCGCTACCCGAATGAAGGAACCGAAAAATAAGGTTGGTTTGGAGTATTTATAATAGTTTATTGAGGACATGCATCTCAAAAAGTGACCCTAAGATATCACGCTTCACAACACAATATACTGACAAGTTGCCAAACGTAACGCGGGAAACAAATAACACACGAAAACAGTATGTTGTGCGCTTGTCGGATTTTTCACTGGCAGAGGGTACTGTCCATTGTCAGAGTTGATGTTACGGCTGTGTGTTCTGCCGTTGCGGAATCCCCCACTAGCCGTAGTTCACTATGCGACGGCTTAACTTTAACCATAATTATATATACATTTTGAACCGCTAACAATCGTTTTGCAGGGTCTGAGTCGGTTAGAGAGCAACTTCCGAAAACTGTCCTTCAAGAAGCCAAAGACGAGAGATCCTCCCGATTCGTGAATATCATTTTTTATGAAATTCTTTTCTAATTCCCATTTTAAATCAAAACGGGTTTTTATAGTACTGTTTTAGAAGCAAGAATATATCAGAGTTAATCGTAACCCTTATCATATCACTTACAATTTGTAATTTTGTATACATTTATTTCTTTTAGAAACTTTAACTATAATTGCTAGCTGATGTAATAGTGTGCTACAACCCTCACCCATGATTCGTACTTTTAGTTTTTGAATATATTTCTATGTGCAAACTCCCAAATGGTTGTGTTTTGTCTAACGGTTCTAGTTTAACATATGCAGCTATTTAGTATATTAAATGTATAGATATCAATGAACCTCCCAGATTTATGTGAGAATGATTTTGTTTGTTTGCATTTTTATGCGAAAGAGTGATAGTAGATATTTCCCCATATCAGTATAGAATTAGTCACTTGGGAGAAGAAGCGTTTTACATATTTTGCGATATAGTCGGCAGATTCTGTAATAGTATAGTATAAAGCTTAACACTGTAATATGTTCCCAGTTCAAAAGATAAATACTTTATGACATACGTTTTATTGTAACAAAGTGATTCATTAATGGTTATTTGATTTATGTACAAACAATTATAGTGCATACAGAGTATGAGATCGTTGTCTGCTTCCGGATTGCGTAGATCATAGTTTAGATTTCCATCTCGTCGTCGTCAGGATGGATAGCCTTCTTCTTGCGTCTAAATGAAAATAATACAACAAATCACCACTCTAGGTGTCCCCTCCTTAGCTTAGGGTGCTCTCTCGGCTTTCTGTCGCTGCCTGTCAAATACAGAGAATCCGTTACGTTTGCCAACGGCCCGAAACGGTGACCGGTGCGCTCTCCAGTCCAATATAGCCCTCAGCGGTAAATTTTTGATAAAATGGCACCTGTAGAGTTTTTAGCGGCGCAATAAAAGTTGGAAAGAAAGCAATCGAGACAAATCTAAACGCTTATAACATAGTGAAAAGTCAATCAAACAACTACTAAAGGCAATAAAATGTATTACGTTGATTTTCTCGGCTCTTTGGGGGCTCGCGGCTCCTTTGGGGCCTTAGGCGCCTTCGGGACTTTCGGCTCCTTTTTCTTCGAGGGAGACTTCTCAGCCTTCTTTTTCGTAGCCGGAGCCTTGTCAGGTTTCGTTTTAGGAGCTCGAGGTTTCTTAGCCGGTGGGGAAAGCTCGGCGGGCTCTTCGTGGTTGTCTTCTACTAAATAGAAATACTTCTCACTTGTCACGTACATATCTCAACATACTAACAATAGATTCCACTCCCAAAAAGCTAAGTCCCAGCTAACTTGCATACGAACACTGATCTACAAGGGAGGCCCAGAAATATACAGTTATACAAGAAATGATAAAGCAATTACCTGCGATATCCTGGAAAAGTGGTTCCACGGGCCTCTGTATCTTCCTTCTCACAATCGTCCGCTTTACAAGCACAACACGGCCATCCGCATTCTTACGCACGAACATCTTTTGGACGGGGGGCAACCTAGAAATCATTGATAGAAACCTAGTAATAGAAAATAGGTGTTAGTGTTATCTAACTGTTAAAGAACAGCGCAGCACTCATTCATGCTATGTCAGATTTTATCTAGTGCGATGAATACACCACCAGGCTACATATGGAAAAACTAACATGACTTCCTGGGCCTCCAAAGTCGGTGCACGTGATGCAGCAGCAGCTTCGAGCTCTGAAAATGGTGAATTTTCCAAGAAGTGTATCTTTTTACCAAGAAGTTCCAAGAGTTTATCACGACGATAGTCATATCATAATCAAAATAAGTTCTCATACCCGTCTAAGCCTAATACCGTTCCCTTAATTTGGTTCTCCGTTCTTCCACGATAAAATGAATGTTTTGTTACTTTTTCATAATACGACTGTGCGATACAACTCACAAGTCTTTACATCCGGGAACACATATAATCCATTCGCATGAACTGCTCACTCATACAGTTAGAGCCCATTACGACCCACATAATCGGAGACCACTAAGACCCATATAATTGGAGACTACTAAGACCCACATAATTGGAGACCACTAAGACCCATATAATTGGAGCCCAGTAAGACTCGTCAACTGAGTTAACTCTCCCCCTCCCTCACCTCTTTCAACCTTCGACTTTCCCTTCCTCTTCCTCCTTGATCCCGGTCCTTTGCCCTCCGGATAGGCCGGCTGCTCTGTTTCCGGGTCTTCAAGAGGTAAATCCTCTGGCGACATGTCCTCTTGGAACTGGACGGCGAATGTGTTCATTACAGGCTTGCGATCCTGACTCAGCTCCTCGGTTGCGGGCATCTCATGTTCAAGTGGCTCCGGCATCTCATGCTCATGCGGCGCGGGAGCAACATGCGCGCGCTCAACTTTCCGCGCGGGTACCTCTAGCTCCTTCCTTGGAGGGTGCATCTCGTTGTGCATTTCGTCGTGCATGTGCATGTCGTCTCCAGGCAGATCCATCCCCATATCCAGATCCAGGTCGTCGTCCGGTTCGGGCAGGTGCTCCGGTGAATTGAGACTTATCGCCGCGGGATCACAACGCGCGTCGTTGTTCACCTGCACCAATGGCTCTGGCACCACACGCCGCTCAACGCGAACACCACTCTCGTTCTGATGAATCTGAAACTTCGAATATTATCAAGAAGCAAAGTCTTGAAAACTATTCAGGATACAGCACAATGTCTTACAATCAGGCAAACTCCTGAGCATGAGTTATTTGAGTAACTGGTAACTGGTGTTCAAAAAACGTCTCTACAAAAAATATCATTAAATGTAACAGTCCCGGTCACGTTTTTTTTCTGTTCCTCTACATCTGGTTGTCTGGTATCCAATAAAAGCAATAGCAATAACAATGCAATACCGGTTCAGCGATGTCCTTCTCCTTCTTATATGGTGGTCGGAAGCGTGCTAGTGGTTTCTTTTCCGGAGAACACGTCACATCCAGTATATGGTCGTCATCTTCATCCGGTGCAGCGTTGCACATCTCCTCGATGTATCCTAAAGCAAAACGTCATATAGGAGAATGTAATAGGCCCCGGGACCCACCACCGGAACCGGTGCTAGCTGGTCACCAAATCGTTTCTCCCGTTAAACAATTGGTCACGTGGTCACTGACCATTAAACTACTACTTAGAGACTATATGTCGACCATTTACAGGTGGTTTTCGAGAATAAAAGGAGTACCACCGTGAAATGACCATGGCCCATTTCCTACGGTAGCCGATACGGAATAAAGCAGTATCTACCATTGTGTAATTAAATCACATCACACCAAGGCAAGCAAAATGATCATCACAATGACAAAAAAAAAAAACAATACAAGGCAATCAAAACATAATAATAATAATAATAATAATAATAATAATAATAATAATAATGAGAATAAATAATAAGGACTCACTGGCCATTTGCGCCACTTGGATCAACTTCGAAGTTTTCGAACTCTCGTCGTACAATGGACCGACGCCGTAGTCCGTGCAAACCTAAATAAACGAGACGGTGCTTTTGCGCATTTAGACATATAATAAAAAGGTTACCTGGTTACCCCAAGACATCGTGTTTCGTGCTTCACAACACAACATACCTACAACGGACCCCAATCTGCCTAATTCTACCAAGGTCTAAGCTCATGATATCAATGAACAAATGCAAAAAAGTAATCGAACAGAGTACTTTGATGATACAACTAGACAACCTTCCTTCTCGAGGCCAAATATTTCGTGAAACTACTAAACAACTGTACCTCTCCGAGCAAATTGCAAGCCTTTTGGATGAATTTCTTAGCCGCCGTTTTTGTACGACACTCCTGCATTGTTTGCACAATTTGCTGAAAGGAAGCGGAATTAGCACCAATATAGATAATGCCTGCGGTCAAGAAGTGGGGAAAATGTACCCTTCCACCAAAATTGGACATTTTTATGTCCCTATAGGGGTCAACCCTTCCATCATTTTTGCACTTTTCCACGAATTTTCCTATAATTTGCTAGAAAAGGGCCGTGGTTTAGACACCCTTCGACCGAATTTTGCCCATTTTTCCACAAATTTTTGCGTACCCTTCCACCAATTCCGGACTACCAAAAACAATTTCCTCCACTTCTTGACCTATGGATAATGCAAAGTTTAAAAGCCAAGCATCTGCGTCAGTCTGCGTGAAAATGGCCGATAGTAATAAAATAGAACCAATAGGTTTGTTAAGTAAAACCAGGCTATAAATCTATGCGTAAAATTACGCATCAACCATCTCCGGATTGGCTTTGACCATCTCCGGAGGCAAATGCAAATATATAGATTTGGACTTGTAAAACACGTCACAAAGCGCAAAATATCATTCGATCAGACTATAATAATGACTGAATGAAAATTGCTACTCACCTCGGTCACCTTCTCAAACTGCAGTACGTGATTGTACACAACATAGTCCTTGAAATTTGCGCGTTGTGTGATTGCTGGGCCCAATTTCGGAGTGAGCAACTTGGTTAAAGGACCTGCAACGCCCAGATTACTCACTAATAATTCGGTTTTGAGTTACGGTATCGGAAAGGACTTTATGAACACAACAACGTCTTATTTCACTCATGCAACCAACAAAGGAAATTACAAATTACAAGGATCATTCCTCATTCCTAGTTTCAAACACCAGCAAACTGGGAAAGACATAGAGCCAACCAGATGCCGTCAACCAAACTACCAAACACGTTTAAAAGCACGAACTAGTTTCATTGTTTCATATAGCACCAACCGTAGAACCCGACTTCTAGAAATACGTAGCACAAAACCAATAGAAAAAAATAAACAAATAACTAGCAACTCACCCATCCTCTTAATCCGTTCCTGAAGTGAGAAAGAGTCGAGTTCCCGTACTGACCTCAACTTGAATTCTGGATGTGGCTGCTGCTGTTCGCCTTGCTGGTCTTCCGGATGATGATCGTTGTCCTCTGAAGAAAAACATTAAAGGGATAATCTAAATCGAATGAAAGTCCAGAAAAAGTCCAACATTGTGCCATTTTCACAATTGGGTGTCAAACAAGGAGAACCCAAAAGAGACCTTACGCCAACAATAAACAAACACGTAACAGAAAATTTGCATAATAAGTTGACGGTCAGATTATACTCATCTACCTACAGTAGAGAATTGAACTACGCGTGAGTCTCGTGTCTGATTTACACGGTCCGACCTGCTCTAGGGTTTTGGCTTCAGTCAATCGTCACTCTTTAATATGGTTTAGGATTGGGATAAATCAGCAGACTTACGTGTGCCTTGATCTTGGAAGAAAGACGGGAATCGGTTGTGGCCCGATCTAGCCGCAGCACCATTCACAGGGATCAAGGGCAGGTGCGAGACATTGGCTGAAAAAAACGCAGTGAAGTAAAGAATGACGAATCCCTGGACTAATAAGTGAGAGACAGAGATAGTCTTACTACACATCTATGGCTCTCGAACATTAAACTGTACGTTGAAACATTTTGGTATGGACGAATTTCTCAAAATCCACAATTTCGTTACACCTAACTACTCATCTTCCCTATATTTCTAGTGTGCAAAACTAGCTGTGTTGTTTAGCTATTGTACCATTTATATCTTTTCTAGCATTTGCTAGTGTGTTCTCAAACAGTAACTGTTCAAATGTCTCCGTCCTTTTTTATATAGTTTTACACATCCATTTTCGCGGTATTATATCGTAGTTGTCCTCGCACTCTGGCAGAATAAAGCACTGATCAAAATAAAAATAAGTACTCACGCTTGTCAGTTGTGGCTCCCATGGCCGCAACTCTTTGGATCCTTTGTAGTCTCCCGTCAGCAATCAAATCCTGTGTTCGTTTTCTTCGTTCCTCCAATGCACGCACAAATTGAGCCGGTTGGAGCGACAGGTCCTCTTGATCATCTAGAAATGGAACATTTGGGCACTATAGAAATAATTACTATAACCCAAACTATGTTAGCGCTATCGCGCTAACAAAGGACTATATTATAATTATCATGAACCTGTGAACTTCAAAAAGGAAATAAAAATATTATTACCCGAATGCAAGCAATGGTCGAGGCAAAAGTCCACTTGCACACACTGACGCGCACTTGTACAAATCGACTGAAATTATACTAAGTACTTTACCACTCCCATAATCACAAGCATGTGAACTGACATTGAAAAGATAAAGATAACCAGGGAAAACCACTCGCACCATTTTATAGTTTAACCGCACTAAGTCAAAGAAATACCGTACCACCATAACAGTACTAAAATGACAGTAAGTCAAAGAAATAATAGTGCGCATATGCACGAACACCGGGAATACACTCCCAGCCCAGCCTCCCAGTGGGAGGTGAGAGGAGAATAGGGATCACGCAAATCAGCGACAAGCAGAGACAAATTTTCCAAACCGGGAAGGCTCCCAGTGTTCGTGCATAAGGACACTGGAAATGAAATTGCACATATTATTTATTTATACACATTATGTAATTAATGAAAAGATCGAAACTAACCCGAAAATCACGAACGCGAACGAATGCTGTGCAACTGAAGTCGGACGTTTCGAGCACCTTTCCCTAAAATATGATGAATGGACTTATAGATACGCAAACTGAACTGGATTCACTCGAGAATGTTACCGTTACGTGACAATGCTCTCAAGTTGAGTCACGAAAAATATCAAATAAAAATTGCCTATGACCTCGATGAGTTCCAACATCCCTAGCTCAAATCATCCTCGTTATATTATAAAGTACCCACCGACTTCTTGTAGTTCATAATACGATTATCCGTGGCGCACAAATAGTACATACACTCTTCGAAGATGCCCATTCTCTTCAGTTTGCAATCCGGATTCCGATTGTTGTTCGTCATCACTGCACGTATCCATTGCTGAAATTGGAATAAATAAAATGACAACAAAAGCAATTTATTTGTATTTTCTAACACAAACTGCACGTTACATTGCTTTCTTTTATTGTCTTTGTGCGTAATAAATTATTATTATTATCAACCCGAACTCCAACAATTTGATACGAAGAAACGAGTAGGAACTTCAAAAATAAGAACAAAGGTCTGATAGTCTAGTATATGCTAGTAGTAAACGAGTGTAATTACTAACCCAGAGCAACGGCAACTCAAATCCCCACCATACAGTGCAACGTCAAGTTTTTCGATGCCATAGTCGATAAAAAAAAGACGTGAAACGCAAATATACTTCACGAATCAATGAATAATACACGTAGTAAACGAAAAAGAAGACCTACGTCAAATGTCGGCACATCATTGAATTCAAACGAGGTCACTCCCAAATATTGCTTGCTGAAAACAAATGAACATTTGACTAGTTTAAATTTCTCAGTAGCATTGAAAGGGGGCAAAACATGTAATGAAAATCAAATACGAGAAGAAAAACCACACATCAACACATATATTGCCGCCACGAGCTGAAGAAATTAAAGCTTTTTGAAACACATCCCATTTCCCACTACTTACTGTTGCATACTTAATTCAGGAAGCAAAGGGCAACGGTTATAATAGGAAATGATTTGGTGACGTTTCACGTCACGGTTTTTTGTAGACCAGCCCATTTGGTGACCCCACACCCCACCACGAACCAGTCACCGATTGGTTCTTTCGGTAAAAACCATTTGGTGACGGGACCAACGAGGTTGTTTCTGTGGTTTCGACAACTATTTCGTTTTCCTGTGTGTAATAGAAACATAATAAAGTCAATAAATACTCTAGACGTACCAGTGATCCACGTGCATATGTCCGATCAAAAGGTCCTGTGAGGAGAAGTTGAGATCCACACCGGAACGGATGTGAGCACCACATTCGATGCACGTAGCCTCAAACAGAAGGATTATTTTGAGAATATCAGTAAACATAAATTCCCAACCTAATCAGATACAGATACCTACTTTTTTTAGCGACAGGGCCAAAGTAATAATGAACTAAACAAAGGTTATAGTGAGTCTAAATGTGCTAATTTTGAATGGTACTGACAATGTGACAATTGTCTACTTTTAGTAGATATTGCAAAGCTATACCACGCTGGTAGTATGCATTCCTAACCAGTTAAGTTGCTAAGTGAAAAGACTCACCACCGGAAGAGACTTAGTCCTTCGGAAGAAGTTCAGTGGCATTTCGTTCTGGGCTGCTAGCTGAAATTGCATTCATGCACATTTATGAGTATCAGAGTATGCAAAAAATATTCGATTGTTGGACAAAAACACACAAACACAACATTTTGTTTTTATTTTATGAATATCACATTATTACATCTATAATAATACACCAAAATCTTACCAATAACAACATATATAAAGTAAATTTAATACTGAAAAAACCTACACGTTCCTTGGCCCGTTGCTGTGAAGCCATCAAGAACTGCACTTCGAATCTCTTTCGATAAATCTAAATATGTTCATTTTGTGTTCAGCTATGATAGTGCGTCCTCAGATTTTTTAGTCTCCCTAAATCTGTCTAGCCAGGTAAGCCAGGGCATAACTTCGACGGGAAATCTAATATGTTCCAAAATTCTGTCTATTTATATACGTTTCTGTTATATCATCTGCAGCACCCGAATTTGACATGCCTGATGCCTATTATTCTAATCGAGACGTTAGCTCAAAACCACCTTCCACATTTATGCAATATGCTAATTTGGAAGGCGGTTTCTTCGGTCAGTTAGTAAACGGGATTACGCCCAGTGTCTAGCCAATAAGTAAATCACAAAACCACACTAATTATAATGTAAATCATAGTACAACCAACATGAGACCTTGAAATCAACGTGGATCTATATTGATTAGTACGATGTACGAAATCTAAAAGCCTCACCTTTTCAGCGCGGTGCTCACTCAATCTCCTTGACATATCATCAAAGGGTGGGAAAAGAGCCGAAATCTCGGGGCTTTCATTGGCCAATCGGAGAGCTGAAACTAGTTGCTTAGGGCGCATTCGAGTTGGGCAAAATGCATAAATTTTGCGAAATATTCTGTTCGAGTTGATAGGGTGAGAGAGTATTGACAAATAAGAGGGCCTAAAAAAAAAACACTTTCAAGACCCTGCGTCTCTCATATGAGCGGGCTATTTCACAGTGCGCTAACACTGGCCAACAGTGAACTCGAACTGATTATTTCGTTTTTTGCCCAACTCGAATGCGCCCTTAGCACTGTGATTAACTATTAACATAACAAAATGATCAAAACACGGCATCCAATCTGCGCTCAAAATCAAAGCCCGCCCCAGCAAAACGCGAAATAATATCAGGCTGACTTTCTTAACTGTAAACTGTAATAAAAACGTAACAGTATAAATATGCAAATGCAACACAACTTACAAAATCCGTCATACAAGTCGTCCAACGGAACGTCGGTAAATTCGGCCATAAGGCGCAGCTCGAAGATTGCAGTACGCAAACGAATCTTAATAAACATGTGTAGGTACAAAAAAAAGATACGGTAGAAAGTAAAAAAAAAAAAACAGAATTAGCACAATAAAATAATATCCATCTCAAAACAACTAGAGACGGAACCAACAGGGTGGAATTTTTTGGATACGATACCTGAATGTCATCAGGAACGCATGACGGATGGTGCTCGGCAAAGAGGAAACTCAGTTCATTCAGGTCACGAGTGGTCCGGATCTATAAAAAGGAATTACAAACAAAACGATGGGCGATAGCAACTATTAGACTTCAAGAAAAAAATCACGGAATCAACAAACGACAAACGATGAACAAAAAAAAACTACAAACTAAAGGAAACTAGAGAACTCACCGTTGCAGAACACTGCCTGTTGATACATTTCCACGAGCATGGCTTTCCTTCGCGATACTGAAAAAAAATCACATGGAGGGTGATAATTTTGAAAATAAAACGACGAGAACAAAGCTGCTGTTGAGCTGTTTTGCTTACCAATATCAAATAAGTGTAAAGTACCCTCCGCAACAGATCCAGATATACATAAAGAGTGGCAATAGATAAGCAAGAAACACATGCCCTACCAGTGTCACAGAATTGTACAAATATCCGCTGACAGCCAGTTGGAATCGACATTTCTTAGAGAAACAAAGCAAAATACGCTCGTCATCCTCGAAGATGAATGTCTGGAAATGAACTAATGAATTAAGTGAAAATGGCTATTTACAGAAGGTAAAATATTGTAAAACCCACGTAGGCTTTAAATGACAGTAGGTTTTCTATCAAACGAAAGTATATACAACGCTTCAAGCAAGCACAAGCACGATAACAACAAAGAAAAACAGACCTTTGATAAAAGAGACGGCAGATTTCTGGTCAAAATTGGTTCTCCTGTTTGGGGATCTTTCGGTATATAGCCGGACACATCAGTGGATTGCTCTAAAAGTGGAAGTGTTAGTGGAAATGACTCATGTACTTTTTGAAAGGAGCGGTGCGAGACGATGGTAACTAAAAGCCACATGTTACAAGGTGGTAACAATTACTATGTTGTCTACATGACAAGGCCATGAACATCGTCGTAAGTTCTCTTCTAATAAAAAAAAGAACATAATGAAAATCATACCTATCTCTTCAATTTGAATTGCTTCAAGAGCGTCGGCACCTGCTTCCTCTTCCTGCAATATCCAGTAATTATAGACAATTCGTTCCGCTTTAATTCGGTTTTCATATATATCTAGCTACAGCGAGACCCAGCTCAGCGACGACTCCAATTCACCGAAGGAAATTTATATATTTTTGCCATTAATTACAGAGGACCAAAAAAAACAAGAAACAAAAAAACAAACAAACAAACCTGTTCTGGGAACAAGTGTTCTTCACTAACGACCACTTCATGTGCAACATCCTGATTACCGTCTCCTCCAGAGATATCATCCATTCATCACCGTCTCCAGCTGCCAGCACGTTGTCATTGTCGATCTGAATTAAAAAGGTAAGGAGTGACCTGTATTCAGAGAACTTGAACGGCTCTGCTTTGAATCCTGTGGCGAAAATACGGTCCGGATCTAGGACAAAAGAAGAAGACAATGCGCGTGGCCAAGAACAGTCAAAGGAAAGTTTCCCAAACTCACATCAATCTTCTGCACCAAAGCGTTCGCACGCTCAGTGACTGGCTCTCGCGAACCGTCCATTTAGCGGCGGTTGAAGACGCGACTACAAGCTCAGAACTCTGAAATAACAATGTATAACTCACCAAGAAGTAAAGATAGTGAACAACCAGATCTCAAACATCAAAACTATTTAGAAGATAAAACACACACAAGCAAAACGAAATGAAGCTTTTAAGTTGCCATCGCAGGTAATTGCAAAGATCAGATATAATGTATTAAAGATGCATGGGGGAAAGTCTCTAAACTTGGCATATACTGTAATATGACAGAACTACACAGAAACATCCCGCACGCTTGCTTCTGATATAAATAACATCTGATATAAACAAATTATATAACAGAAAGAAGTTATGTGTACGACGGTTTTTATGTGGAGCGGAGTCGAAAAACACAGTTGGTAGGGCGGGACCGAAAAAATGAACGCAACTGTGCGTTTATTGCATAATGACCAAATGGTTGTTATGCACGTGCGTACCAATTTGTTTAGTACGCAAAATATTGTTTTGCAAAAAAATTTTAGGTTTTTACTTGTTTTTATAAAAACTTAATCATTTCAGGTGTCCACAATTTACCTTAATGTAAAAATGTGTCCTTCTGAACTAAGTTCGACATTTTGTCAATGTTCGTCATTTGTATACTTATGTAGTGTTTGGTGAATAACACTGCCTCTCTTACATACTATATGTGTCTGGGTTCTATTCACGTGTACGGTAATGTTACTCTACCCTAACACTAGCCACAAAGACACGCCACAAGTGCCCAAAAAACCCGAAAACGCGCAAAAGTAGCTAAGCTGTTGCTTCCATCTGCCCAGCGGGCTACTTTTGGGCGATAAGTGGGCCACCCGCTGCCCAGCTAGAGCCTCCTCTCATATTTTTGGGCGATAACTGGGCAAAGGGTGCCCCACGAAATGCCGGGGTGAACTTCGGGCAAAAGTATTATGAAACTTTATTTGAAAGAACAAGCGAAATAATACAGCGTGACACTACGTACAAAAAAAACGTAACGAAATACTCGACAACACAAAATACGGAAAGGTCGTAGGTAAATGGCTATCGGCTTACTGGATAAGTAAAGAATTTCGATTGAGCTAGTTTGGAAAATTTCTACACTAGAAGGGAAGGGATGGAAAACTTCAGAGGTAAGGAATTCCACGATTGACTACGCGCCTTGGTAGAAGTGACATGAGACATCGAGCTAGAAGAACAATGTTTCAGTTGATATGTGTGACAATTACGAGGAGGACGGTCAGAAAATTCGAAAGAAGGAGAAGGGTAAAAATCACGAGAGAAAACAGAACGATAACAACGTACAAGGTCATAAACTATTCTACGGTGTTCGAGAGGTTTCAGATCAAATGAATGGAGGAGATCAACGTAAGGAACTGCATCGGTTTCGGGAAAACATTTCTTATAGGCGAACGATAAAAACCGCTTTTGGACAGCTTCAATTTTGTTTATTAGGGTAAGTTGGTGAGGATTCCATACTTCTGAAGCATATGTACATGGGCAACATCCTGGCGTTGGGTGGCCCATAGCTCGTGAACTTCCGGGCAAATGTGCCCTGTGACGGTAGCATGATTGCATTTCAAAATGTACTTCAAAATGTAATTTAAGAGGCTTTGAGTGGGTTTTGTGTGTTAATCACGTTGCTTTCGAATAATATGGTTTAATACTATCAAATGTGGAGGAAAAATTTATCACCTCGTAAACACATCGTAGGACAGCAAAGCTTTCGTTTGTTTATTAACTGTTTTAACTTCCCCGGCTAACCTAAATGAGATACTAAGCAAAAATATGTAATATTTCATCAAAAAATCCGTTATTATAATTGCATACCCGGCCATTTTGTCCGGGTACGAAATTCGCCCCCACGGGGGCCTCCGGGGACCTCCCAGAGTTTCGTGCATACCGGGAGACGGCTCTTTGCCGGGGACCTCCCACTGGGGACCTCTGGGAGGCTCCCAGTGCGTTCGTGCATACGGCCACCAGAAGATCGAATAATTTTCAAAAGAAAATCAAAAATTAGAGTCCGCAAAACAACATCATGACACTTGTCGCGACTACGAAATTGAACGTTCCGAATTCGAACGTAAATATTGCGTACTACTCGAATGGAAGAAGGAATATTACGGAACTTCTACGATTCGTTGAAAGATGATGCTTGGGATAAGTTAAATAAATGATTATAATTGACAAAGTCACAAGGGTAAAGATTCACATATCCCCGGCAACCGCACGCAAACACTGCCATGAGCCATGATATAAAACCGCCTGCGCCAAACTGGTAAGATCGACAAGTGAACTAAAACCGGTGCCCCATGCAATACTAAAACACCGAAAATCCTATATATGGTAAAAAGGTTCATATGTAAATTCGAAGAACCGGTGCGGTGCACTGCCCACGTACCCCTTTCGCAAAGACCGCGCGAAGATCTGGCAAAGTCGCCGCGCACACCTTTGTCCATTCTGCATGAATTTTCATGAAGCCTCGCACCCTGATATCCTAATAAATATTATATTAATATTATAAGGAATAATTTATTAACACTTAAAAAAAATACGTAATCAAAATACAGTATTGATAGCCAATAGCAGATCTTCGCAAGAATATAAAACTAAACAAAACTAAGAGAGAAGAGAGTGAAAACTAACACGCTATCAAAATTTAGAGGAGGCTTTGAATATGTATGAAATAATGTCGTTACACGGGAGTTATTACGGATTTCAGTGTACATGAGTGAATAGGTAAAAGGAGATCACCTACGAGAAGGAAAACTACAATACACTAAACGAACATATTAGATCAATATGCACAATTGAAAATTATTTGTATTCTCCACAACTTCTCAGCACGAGATACGAGGTTAATACTTGACCTTCTTAGCGTCTCTGAAATAAAGCAAAATTTAGACGCACTTGTTAAGAAAAAAAGATGGAATTCCGGGTTTTAGTACAAACCGACACTACCTTCCTTTCTTAAAGGTAATAGAGGTGGCATCACGCCACCACTATATTAGTTTTTTTCTCGACGGCGCCGGTAACCTCATGTAAACGTCCCTACTTTAACCTGTTGGTATATACGTGAGCGTGAGTCAGTCTATCCGATAATTACACTCGTAGCCTTGTCTATCCGATAATTGCACTCCCAGCCTTACACTACATCTCACTACGCTGACGCTGCTTAAAACCCTAATTATCCAAGTCGACAACAATATTCAATTAAAGCGAAATACCGGCCGGTTTTTGAAACGCATCTCAAGCTCAAGTATTTGCATTCCTTTGCACTCATGCGAAATGGGGTCTAATTGGGGCTAGTTTTTATTTTTATTTTTGCTCATTTGCATATGCTGCATAAGAAAGCAGGTGTACACAATGTGTTCCAAAAACCGGCCGGTATTTCGCTTTAACAAAATATGAAAACCCACGGTCCCTCTCCGGCCGTCTTTCTCTTCTCCATCAGCTTATTGATCTCATTCAGTTCACGATCCAGTTTCTTCTCGACGCTCTTCTCAGTGTTGCCTTGAGTACTCTTCCTCGTCTTCCGGCCATCTCCAGTCTTTACACCAAACTGATAGGCGGCCTTGGGCATCGCCTCCCGCTGGCCCTGAAAAGATAGGTTATGTAGATCTACTAATAAATACGGTAGATAAGCTGTGGTTTTGGTAAATGTGAGTGTTGCCTAACCGGGAAAACGCCCGCCAGTTAGGACTGGTGAGAGGCCATATCATATTCACCACTCGTTTCCCCAAGGGGAGTTCCCCGTCGTTTCCTCTGCGTGTCGCGCACTAGAATGCTATTTTCTCTCCCCAAGGAATATTTCCCCGAGGGAATCGTAGTGGTGAATATGGCCTCAGGGTTCGAATTCACATTATATGTTGCAAAACACAAGATTATCCTAGTGGGGCTATTGTACTTTTTATATATAAATTCGACAGCCGTACATTGCCGTAGTACACAATTTGTGAGTCACAAATCTAAGAGGTGTGGAATCATGTAATGCGGTGCTAGCAAATATGTTCCATCCCTTCCCTTCTAGTGTTGAAATTTTCAAAACTCGGCTCAATCAAAATTCTCTTACTTATCCCCACGCATAGCCATTTATCTATGAACCTTCCGTATTTTTGTGTTGTACTTCGTTTGTGTTGTATTTGTGTCGTATTCCAGTATTTCACTGCACGTTTTTTTATGTCGCTGTATTATTTTGCTTTTGTTCTTTTTCAGAATAAAGTATTCAATAAACACATATAAAAACGGTGTTTGCAATGGTATTAGCCACTACAGCTCAAGCTCATCATTCAGCCTCAAGGTACGAGCACGGAAGCTGGCCTCTTAATTTGACCCACAAATGAGAGCTAATTTAATGTCCAATGCGCCACTACTTTCAAGATATGCTCGGAATGAAACGCGTTCCACTATAAGCTTGGCAGGCATGACTAGGAAGATTCCATTATGAAGTTACATTTACTCTCATACAGACTAAACGTTTTGTTCATGCACTAAAAAGAGAACTACTAAAATTCGGCACTAATGACATAATTTAACTATGTATTATTATGCTATGCATGAACTTTCGCATAAGAATCAACAAGAATTTACTCCCATGCAATGGTACTTACATTCTTAATGTTATGCTCACCAGTCATGTCAATCAATGCAAGTGCACTGTTAACCTAAACACTTATTTGGAAGATAATTTAACTATGTATTATTGTCTAGTAAGCGTATAACCTTTACAAAAAAAACAAGACATACCTGGTACGATTCATAATCCTCTCCATGTTCAAAGTCCCAGCGCTTGATAGGACCCTAAAACATTAAAATGAACAATTGTCCGACATTTTCATCCTGATTAATTCACACGAACGACGAACCCCAAATTGTCTACTAAATCTTATTAGTATTAACGGCATACCGCATGCCCGTAACTTAACGAATAAAGAGAAAATTCAAAAGCACTTTGGTTTCTGTCTGTTATATCGTTATTCGTGTATTCTACCCAATAATGGTTTTCTGTAACACAATGCTACATCATTATACAGTGCGTTTCATAAGTTTAAGGACACCCAAAAAATCAGGTCAGTTTCAGTGCAGTACCAGCTTAACATCTGCTCACCTTCTTATTTCCCAAATCCATTTTGGAGAGGTCTTCATCACCAGAGTCCCATCCTCCGCCCAATTCTGCCAATCCGCCCGGATAACATTCATCGTATCTCGTATCCCTAAACAAGGACATTTTTGATAGATTCAACGTAATGTATCAGTCGACTGTACTGTTCACAGTGTTCACTAAAATCTGCGGTTGGAAGTGGTAAGAGCGCCAGTAACTACTAATATAACTACACTCATAGAAACATACAACTTTCTCTCTTAGATTACCTGTAATCCGAACGATTCGAGGAGGGAAATACTATTAAAGGGACAGGTAAACCTATGCTTACGATACGTTCATAATTATTATAAAGCATTTTTATTACAATATAT